>PVIU01006851.1:0-97318 GCA_004026605.1 Ondatra zibethicus
GTCCTTGTCCACCAAGCTGGAACTAATGGCTAGCCTAACTTATTACCTTATCGAGATACTTGGTGACACCTGATTAAGTGGCCCCAATGCCACAAGTCTGATAAAAAAAGGATATGTTAGGCTGTTCTGATGGCCACTTGTTATAAAACCACCTATGATGGGATGGTTTGGACACAAGGAGCTCAACCCTCCTGCTTTGGTTTTACAAAACAACCTCCTCTGAAAGCAAGAGGGTCCCAGAGAAGTGCAGGCTGGAAGAATGCACCGGCCAACACTGCCTTTGTACCAATCCAAAAATAACCCTGCCATGGAATGTAGAAAGGAGGCCCGACTGGTACAGCCAATGAATCTGAGCCAGTTACTGGGTGAGCGTCTTACAGATTCCAGTTGCCTCTGCTCACTCCTCCAAAGACCTTGCAACTTTGCTGTCAGGGAGTATAAGACAAGTAGCTAGGCAACTGGTCATAGAGAACCACACTGCTTATTCTATAAAACCAGTAAAATCCCGGTCATCTAGCCCAATCCTGTCAATACAAACTTTGGTGGGAGCTTGTCCTGTGTGGACACTGTCGTGGTCGGATCTACTTGACCAGGTTTGGTCATAAGAGTGATTCTTCTGATAAAGGCAGGTCTAGGATTCAGTGGCGTACCCCCCTAGGTGTCATACTGAAAGACATGAGTTCTCTGCCTGGGACTACTCCTGTGCATGGGTTTAATGTGTCAGAGATTGCCCACATGAGGCACCAAAATGCATTGGTTTGAGCTCACTCACAATAAACTCACGGCCACCAGTGATGCATCCGTGTCTCATTAAGGAAAATAAATTTAAAAGCTTCCCTTCGGTGTAATTAACCAGGAGTGAGTCCAGATTGTGTCTTCCGTTGTTCCTATCCTGTGTCACTCTGAATCTGTGCCTCCCTGAATGCTGTCTTGCAAATCTGCCCCTGTTCCTGCATCTGTGTGTCTGTCCTTAACAGAGGGCTTTTGCTCTGTGTCTACTGAACAGCACAGAAAGCATCCCATGGGGAGGGGGTGAGGGACACTTCACAGAAATATCAAACAGACTTTTACAAGAGATACAGTCTCTCGCTCAGAGACCCAGATAGCAGGAAAGCAAACACCATCAAACAGTAACCATGAACTGTACTGAACGTTTATGGTGAATATTCATTTTATGAGGCCAATTTGATCCAATTTTACATTTTCATTAAATGACTATCATAGCATACTTTGGAGTCAGGGACATGGAAGGTTACATATTTTAAGATTACAGCTCTGTGCTAGATTAGATTGTAGAAGAGCCCACCTCCTCCCCACCACCTAGTACTCTAATATGCTAGAGAGTTAGCTACAAGGTCAAACATTATACCTTAAAAAAAAAACAAAAACAAAAAAAAAACCAGACCTCAGAAATGCAAACCTGAGGCTGCCTCTGGTGAGTTGAGATGAGTGGGCAGAGAAAGATCAGAGGCTTCTTTAAGAGTATTTTTTGGATAACGAGAAAGCCATGTTAAAATGGTCTTTGTAAGAAAAACATACTGTGATTCAGGAAATAAGCAGTACAAAATACCTCAAAGAGGAAGGCGAGTAAAATAATAAAAATGGAAACTTTTTAAAGCCATGTTTTTACTCTCTGAAACTTTCTGGAAAATAAAGAGGAGATAGAGACCAAAGCTCTCCTCGATAGTTTCAAAGGAAAAACAACAAACCAACAAATGAACTCTAAAATCAAATAGAAGGCCAAGGAAAGCAAAATAGTGAATTTTCTCAGTTCAGTTATCAAACCTATGGGTTTTCAGCATAATTTTTTGCTGGTTCCCTGACTGGTGGGCTTTGGGCACAGAACAGAAGCAGGCCTTCCTCCACCATGAGGAATAGGGGAGACCAACGGGCAGTGAGAGAGGGCTCGGTGCATGAAGTGTTTGCTATATAAGCACAAGAAGCAAAAATTCAGAGCCTGCACCCTTAGAAAAGCTGGTCAGGCATGGTAGCCAGAACTGCGGAAGCAGAAACATGGGAACCCCTGGGCGAGCCTGGGCAAACTGGCTAGACATGGGATCCCCTGGGCGAGCCTGGGCAAACTGACTGGCTAGACATGGGATCCCCTGGGCGAGCCTGGGCAAACTGGCTAGACATGGGATCCCCTGGGCGAGCCTGGGCAAACTGACTGGCTAGATTAAATGAATTGGAGAATTCCACCAAGAAGAGGGTGATTGAGGAGAAAGCCAGACATCAACCTCTGACCTGTAGATACATACAGGCACACATGCAGTCCTACAATGCTCCCGCTCTCAAGAGAAGATGCAAACAGGCATGCATACCGCACACACACACCCCACACAAAAGAAGGAAAAACAAACTTGTCCATATAAAAGGGCAGTCCCCTCACCAAGCAAGCAGCTAATTTAATGTCCCTTGAAAAGGAGAAAATGAAGTCAGCCGTGCTTACCACAAAGCTCTGAAATTATCAGTGTGACCTGAGTCCTTCAGAGCCCCACAAGTACAGGATATGACAGGGACACCATTGGAGAACATTACAGTGGGTCCAGAAATGTCAGCTGGTAGAGAACCATGCTCCACTGGGATAGGAACCCCACCTGCCCATGGGCTCTCTTTCTGCTCTCGCAAGATTTCCTTCCACAAAAGGGGAGACAGAGCAGGCCTATGAAGTGGATTCTGGGTGAGGAAGGGTAGGAACACAGTGAGCTAGCAGGGGCCTATCTATAACAGAGGAGCCAGGCTTATGGGGAAGCAGAAAGGGCTGAGGTTTTCCACTTGCATCCTCCATCCCAACTGGTGCTCATTCATAAACCAGAAATGAGGGCAGAAGTGTCAAGACAGAGCGTTTGCTGTGGTTTGGATGTGAACGTCCCCCACAATCACGCGTTTGAACACTTAGTTCCCAGCTGGTAGGTGCTGCTTTAGAAGGTTGTGGAACCTTTGGAAGGTGGATCCTTGCTGGAGGAAGTGAATCACTTGGGGCAGACCTTGAAGAGTTTAGCCTAACACACGTTCTGTTCATATTTTACTTCCTGGCTGCAATGTGACCAGCCCCCTCGGGTTTCTGTCACTATGCCTTCCTTGCCATGGTAGACTCTATCCACTCAACCTCTAAGCCAAAATAAGCCCTTCTTCCCCTAACATGATCTGTCAGATATTTTGTCAGAGCCAGAAGAACTGGGTGAATACAAGGAATCTGCAGGTCAGGAGCCTAGTGGGGATTCCCACTGGCCATCAGTGTTGAGGATTTTCGACAGTAAAGACTGGGGTCATGAGAATCCAATGTAACTATTGGTTTATGTAATGTGGTGCCATGGAGGGTATTTGCTAGGGTTTCTCTATTGTTTTTAATGAAGCATTTAGCAAAGTGTTAGGTCAGCCTGTGTTGTGAGGGTCAGATATGTAAATTGGTTCACCACATATGCAGATGAGTTTACAGCTGCTTAAAGTTTCTCTTGGATTGTTGCATTGGGAGAAAATTTCTAATCTGTAGAAAGGAGGGAACCCCTACCTCAGGCCAAGAAAGGAAAGAACGGCTCATCTTCATACCCAGATGAAGGACAGGTCGTCTAGAGGAAAGAGGAGAGACCACACCCAAGTTCGAATGCAGTTTCTGAAACACAAGGCAAGTAGGCCTGGTTTGAGAGAAGCTGTTTATCAGAAAACAGAGACTGCGCAGCACTGCCACAAAGCTCAGCTGAACTAAAACACTAGGCTCAGTTAATGAAGGCATATGGTGGGGAGTGGGGGAGTAAACTCACCCATCTTGAGATGCCAAGAAATACACAGAATTCTGGTTTTTAAGTAATATTGTAGACAGACTGATTTCAAAGAGATCAACGAAGCCACAGAGCTAGAGCAGACAGGTGAATTATGGTAATTACAGTAATATGCCCTTCAGGGAGGACTGGGCTGTGGGCAGGCTCACAGAAGCCCTCTTTCCACAGCGTCCTGAACTCCAATACAGGTGTGAGGTTATGACACTGTTAGGTGCCCGATGCCCAGCTGGGGGAGAGACTCAGCTTCACCATCCTCCTCCAAGGGTTAGCCCAGCTGGGGGAGAGACTCAGCTTCACCATCCCCGAGGGTTAACTGCTTTCCATGGACATTGTTTGGCCCATGTCCAGAGTCTCAGAAAGCCATCACACTCATTATTCCTGAAATCAGCATTTAAACTCTTGGAACAAACTTGCAAAGTGAACTTCTTTCTTCAACTCGCAGAGCAAATTCAACATTTCCAGTAAAGTTCGAGATGTTCTTCTAGTAGGGAAAGTTGCACAAAGTGCAGAGAAAATGATTAATACTCATTATCAATTAATTATCTCTAGCAATGTTCCTAGATTTTTGTCTCAATATTCAGAAAAAAAAATAAAATTGCTCGTTCTATTCATTCAAGCAGGCTGTTCTCTTCAACTCATTAATTTATCTCGGAAATTCTACTTTTCAAATTTAAAAGCCCACAATTAGGATGCTTAATAGTGGTGGGGAAGTGAAATGCATGCATTGCCAGGAAAAATACAAACACGAGTCATTTTTAAACAAATACCCTCTATATTTGCTTTTCTATTGTTGCTTTACCTTAAGTGTATAGGTGCCTTGCCTGCATGTATGTCTGTGTTCCATATGTGCATGTATGTCTGTGCTCCATGTGTGTGTGTATGTCTTGTTCCATATGTGCATGCATGTCTGTGCTCCATATGTGCATATATGTCTGTGCTCCATACTTGCATGTATGTCTGTGCTCCATATGCATGCAGTTGCCACTGAGGCCAGAAGCAAGCATCATCTCCTCTGGAACTGGATTTACAGATTGTAATGAGACACCACATGAGTGCTGGGAATTGAACCTGAGGCCTCTGAAAGAAAAAACAGAACTCTGAACTATTGACCCATCTCCCCAGCCCCTAGATAGTCTTTATATATTTTATGTAAGTGTCAGATACTGTAAAGTTCCTTAGTCTCTTTCTAGATTTTCCTTCACAAATATTGATAGGAAATATCATTCTTAAAGAATATCCCAGTCGTAGTAACACAGCCTTATGGGCACAGAGGCAGAAAGGATGCTACGGAGCCCAGCCTGTAAGATGGAAGATCAGTGACAGTGACCAGAATGGCCTTGTGTTGCCACAGATTAGCATCCACGATAGAACAGTGAATGAGCTCTTTTCAAACTTTGATTCTTAATGCAAACGAGCTGTGGGTCTTAAGATATTAACAACAGGAGGTTCTCCATAGAGCTACTTGTGGATTGGCCCAAGTTTGAGTTTCCAATACTCTTTGTCTGTTCGCCACAATCCTCTTTCTGGCTAACTAGCGTTGTTATGGTTCCCCAGCTTCATCCTCTAGACGTGGGCTGATGTGAGGCTGTAGGAGAGACCTTTCAATGTCTAGAAGAAGCCTATGGGAAGTTATGGGTCTTCTTGATGAGCAGGGGTGTGGTCCAGGGAGGGACTGGATGGTATGCATTTGGACCTTCTCTTAGTCTCAGGGAAACAATGTTAGGGAAAGTATCCCAAGTGGAAGGCATGGCGTGATCTTCCCAAATCAAACAGAAGAATCCCTTTCCTAGAGATCCCTTCTCTGTCTGTGTCTCTGCAGATGTGACACCAAGAGGCTCAGTTATCTATCTGCGGTGGTGTCCTGCCCTCTCTCCTAAGACACTGTTAAAGCCTGTCACTCAAGCATGTCACAGTGCATTCCTAACGGGCAATGTACACAGTGGAATTCAACCTACATCCTAGCTGCTCAGTTATCAAGGAAGTGGGCATTTGGGCAGAGTTGGAGGTGAAATGAATGCATGTCCTCACAGTGCCCTGGTTTGTACCCCCAAGAACACCAGTAGTCCGTGCATGACTCTGAGCAAGCAACAGATCAGCAATGCTGCCGACTGTTCATCTCTGTGTGGAAGATGGTTTATCAGAAATCACCTCACATAGAGGTTAGGTTTTGTATATCAATGCCTGTTGCCTGGTGGTTGACATGTATAACCTAAGGCAGAATTCATTCCTTTCCTTTACTTCATAAACCTTTAACAATGGGAAGACTTCTGTTTCTTCTTGTGGGTCTATCCAGAAAGGACATGACTGCCTTGCTTAAACTCAGGTCTCTGTCATTTCAACACTAAATGCTGCAAGCAGCAATTTAGTGTCTTCATACTCTTGACCTTGACCGTATTCAGCCCTGATGCTCTGCCAGAGTATTCTTCCCACATGTCAACCTGGTCATCGCTTTGTTCCCTTCTGAGTTTATCATTACCTAGATTGTTGTAGAAGGTTTCTGTCCCACCCAGTCCTACAATAAACATACAGAAACCATATTATTTAAATCACTGCTTGGCCCATTAGCTCTAACTTCGTATTGTCTAACTCTTACATATTAATATAACCCAACTCCATTAATCTCTGTATCGCCATGAGGCTGTGATTTGCCAGGTAAAGTTCCGGCGTCTGTCTCCTGTGGGACTACATGGCTTCCCCTTACTCCACCTTCTTTCTCCCAGCATTCAGTTTAGTTTCCCCCAACCCCCCAGCCTAGCTCTACTCTACCCTATCAGGCCAAGCCAGTTTCTTTGTTAACCAATGGTATTCACAGCATACAGAGAGGAATCCCACATCACTAGATTCCCTGTTGTCTGCAGTGCACCCATTCAAGACTAGCCACAATGCTGGTTGTTTCTGATTTCTATCCTTTGGCACTTCTTTCCCTCAGGGAAGAATACTGAACAATATGTGGTCTCTGCATCTGAGTACTTATGAAAAATCAGACCTGTGGTCGCTGAGCAAGTTGAACTTACCAAACCATTACCAATTTCACAGGCCTGTGTAAGAATACAAACCTAAACACACACCATGGAAATGTACACATACTTTGATGTTAAAGTTTAATTTTGTGTACATGCTATGCTCTTGGAATTGAATAGTATAAAATACCATTGTCATAGGCAGTGAGTGTTAGCTGATGCCTCCTTACGCTGTGCTCCACTGCGGAAGTTGCCTCTTTCATTTTCTAAACTATGTAACTATAGATTTCTTTGTCCATGTTTGCTTGAGCATGTGTGAACATCAGTTGAAAAATTACTGCAAATGAGTGGTTAAGGGCAAAGCAGAATTGTGTCCATTGTTTTGATTCTTTGAGACAGGGTTTCTCTGTGTAGCTTAGGAGTCTATCCTGGAACTCACTCTGTAGATCAGACTGGCCTCAAACTCACAGAGATCTGCCTACCTCTGACTCCCAAGTGCTGGGATTAAAGGTGTGCACCACCACTGTCCAGCCAAGTGTTCAAACATTGCACTGACAAGAAATAGTCCCAGATTTCAGGTTTACCCTGAATTAAAAGTGCTCCAACTGTTCTCTCCTCCTGTAAGCACGTAGACGCTTAAACCCATGTTTGGTGATCCAAGCTCTCATTTGAAAGTCACACACCCCTTCTCCTTAGAATTTTTAAAATTTGAAAACACTGGTTCCTGTACGATGTTTGCAATCAAATGCATTTGCACTATTTTTTGTTTTGCATCCAATATCTTAGTCATCTGCAAAGTCTTGTTAAAACACAGACAAAAAGAAGCCAAGCCCACAGGCATAGGACTGTAAACCCAGCTATTCAGGATGCTGAGGCAGGACGATAGCATGTTTAAAGTCATCCTGGCCTACAGAGCGAGCTCAAGGTCGGGCTGGGAAATGTAGTTACCTGCTTCAAAATGAAAAATGAAAAGATATGCGGATAAAGATTAGTAGTCAAGGGCTTTCTGGCACATTCATGGCCCCGAGTAAACTCAATATGCAACACAGAGACAAGCAACCCACACAGAGACATATCTTTATAACTCACGTTTCTTTTCCTCTGCTGCACCTCTTCTTGCTGAGACAGAAGCTTGATATGTAGCCCAGGCTAGCCTCATCGACACTCTCCACCTACACTGAGTGCTGAGGTTACAGGCATGTACTCACATGTCTTGTACTATGCTTCTTTAACAAGAATTTTGCAGTTGATAATGAAGTGATAACAGAATTTGCTTTATTTTGCCAAGTATTATCAAAAATGAAAAATTATCATAAGAATAAAAATTATTCAAATACTTGTAAAATCAGAATTACAACCCTGATTAGTAACAATTTTATTATAAAACTATTCAAATTCGATACCCACAGGGGCGAAATCTCCTTTCTCACTCCCCATGAAATATCCTTCATTCATATTTATAAAACAATATTTTCAAACGTGTTTACTTTTACAAGGGCTTCACTGCTCATGTGGTGGTGGCCACAGGGACTTCATCTGTGGAAGCAGAAAATGGAAAAGGAGACAGATCCAAGCAGGTCAGCAGTGTGCAAAGAAGGGGAATTTCCAAAACCAGAAAAGCACAGTTTTCTTACCTAATATTTTGTGGTACTCTGGGCTTTGCTTTTACAGCATTTAACTGGGAAGAGATGACACTAACTTCTGCAGTTCTGGAAAGAGGAAGCCAAAACAACCACAATTATAAATATGTTAAAGCATGAAAAGATGCTGGACACTTTTAATGCCCCAGAGTAAGAACCAGATTCCAGCTAAACAGTGTTCCTCGCTCAGCTCTTGATGTGACGACAGGACTTCAATTTCTCAACTGGAAGCCACTGTTTCAAAATAAATTCCAAACAATAGTAGTGGGAAACTTGCAAAGGGCTGGAAAGAACACCCTGGAAATTGCCTTTTTTTCAGTGCCAGGATGAAACAGTCCATAAATTTTCTTTTCCATTATATGACAGAATCAGTTTCAAGAGAAGGCAATAACGCTGAGCACACAGACAGCCTCTAAAGCAGAAGGGGCAGCATACATGGGCAGTGTGGGAAAGCTGAGACTGACGGCTTCCTTTCTCAGTGGGTAAGGGGGAGCTCGGGAACCCCACAGAGAGCCAGGCTTGGTGCATGGCCTTGGTGGAAATCTGATGAGAGCCATGTCTTCAGAACTGGGATTCCTCAGCTCTTTAACATGTGGGCACAAGTATCCAAGGATTACAGCCATCCACAGGCATCCTAACAGGGGAAAATGAAGGAACACAATGAGATACTTTCAGCTAAGGGGCTTCATTCCACCCACAACAACTGGATTGGTTTGGCTCCAGTATGTATGAATTACTTAATTGCAGGAAATTGTTGACCTCACTCAGCTGTGAACTCTAGAAGCTGTAAGATTGACCAACCTGGAAAAAATATGCCCATTGCTGCAACAGTAGCTTGACTGTCAAGGGAGTAACCAATCACTCTCTGATTGGATTTAAGGCTCAATTCCCAAGCTAACACCTGTTGTAAGGAGGCTGCTTGTTTTGTTCCTGGATGCTCAGCCCCGAAATAATCACACAGAAACTGTATTAATTAAATCACTGCTTGGCCCATTAGCTCTAGTTTCTTATTGGCTAACTCATACTAATTTAACCCATTTCTATCAATCTGTATATGGCCATGTGGCTGTGGCTTACCCAGTAAAGTTTCCAGCATTTGTTTCCAGTGGCTCCATGGCTTTTCTCTGACTCCACCCTTCTCTCTCCCAGCATACAGCCTAGCTTTTCCTGCCTATTTCTGTTCTTCCCTGCCATAGTCTCAAAGCAGTTCTTCATTCATTAACCAATAAAAGCAACACACAGACAGAAGGACCTCCCACAAAAGTCCATGCCTGGCACACTTACTGGGGCCAAGAACTCATGGCTAGGCGGGTCATGAGATTGAGAGGATAATTTTATTCACTGATTTTTTAACCTTGATTCAGTATTTTTGAATGCCTACTGTTTGGCACTTCACAATCTGCATTTTAATGTGAAATCTTAGCAGGAAAGGCATACAGTGTTGAAAATCTAATGGGAGGACATGCAAGAGGAGATAGCAAGCTCGGCAGGGTGGGATCAAACACAAATAGAGTGCGTGCTAACCAAGAAGTGGGAAGAAGGGGGTTTACAAGAGAAAATTGCAAAAAACAGGAGAGGCATGGAAGCAAGTGAGAGGAAAAGGCACAGGTGAGCAATGGGAGGGGAAAACGACTGCTGTGGATGTAGGAGATAAAGGAAAGAGGCTGCGCAGAAACAAGGCCAGTGTGCGTTTGGAGAAGCTAGAAGTTTAGAGAGTAGCATCAAGTAAAGGTAAGCCGTGTAAAGAAGGGGCACACGAGCTGCTTACCCCAAGGCTCTTAGAAGACAGAAGGGTTTGCACCTGTAGGAGTCTAGTAAGTACCTTATACAAGGGCAGCTGGGAGCAAAATGTAGGTAGAGACTTCTGCTCAACAATGAGAGCTGAGGTGGTTTGGACGAGAATGGCCTGCATAGGCTCATATTTGACGGAATTATTTGGGAAGGATTAGGAGGTGTGGCCTTGTTGGAGGAGGTGCGCCACTGGGGATGGGCTTTGAGATTTCATCTGTCACTCCCTTCTGTCATGTGTTTGTGGGTCAGATGTAAGCTCTCAGAAACTGCTTCCGAGCCTTGCCTGCCTGCTGACTTTCCCCCGCCTAATGATCATGGATCTAACTCTGAGACCATCAGTCACAGATAAGCTGTTTCTTCTAGAAGTTGCCTTGGGCCTCTTCAGCGCAGAAGAAAAATAACTAAGAAGGAAATCACAACATGTAAGTGTGGCGGGGACAGGAGTTGATGTGAGTCCACGGGAAAGGGGCCAGATGTGGAAAATTATGAGCCCTCGAGTGATTGGAAGAGTCTAGTTTCGCTGTAGAGGTAGTGAAGTTGTCGGCACCGTTTAGAGTCCCCACTGTCCACATTTTGTGACCCAAGGCCTGGAAAATACACTGTGTCCTATTAGCGTATTTCCTTCTCCACTTTGAGGGGAGACAGGGTTTATTAGTTGACTATTGTGTCTTCATCTGGGTCTTGTGCAAGGTCTTTTTTTCCTTCTTTTATCTCCATCTTTGTTAGTTCCTAGATATTGTTCCACTTCATTTTCAAACTTTTTATGTCAAAGGAATTAAAACCTTAGCCGCTATATTTTAAATTTTCAAAAAAAAAAACCTTTCCCTCTAGTTTCCATTCTCAGCACCCTCACCCTTATGCCATAATTATAGATTTTTTCTTTTATTTCTTGAGAAGATCACTTTTACAGGGTTAACATTTTCTTCACATTTTCTCTTCTTGGTTTGCTTTGGTTTTAATAATATCAAGGTGAAATATTGCTCCAGATATCCTGTCAGATGTAATTTTTACAATTGGTTAAGACACTAATGGTAGTGATGGTTGCTTAGTCTCTGCTGGCGGATGTAAGTTTTGTGTCTCTTCAGAAATCTGTGTGGCTCATGCAGATGCCAATGTGGTCAGGCTTTCTACATGGCTGGTAAACCGCCTCCCCACTTGCTGTTGAGTCTGAGTCTTAGGGGCTTTGACGTTCATAAAAGCTGTGGGTTGTATGTCACTCTGAGTCTTCTTGGCCTCGTTTTCATGATTTCTAAATGTAGAAAACAACTTTGTAAATATATGCATAACAAAATGAAAACAACTGTCATAGCCAATATTGTTCTAATGAAGAATAGTCTGTTTGGAAAAATACATAAAGAAAAGTCTGGGTTTTCCCCTTTAAAGCCAGTCAGTGTGGTTTAATCAGCTTTAGGTTTTCATTGAGTACCTTTAGGGCAACCAAGCTGCGACTTTGCTGAAACATTGAAACATCACAAAGTGTAGTAAACTACTAAAGACTGTGTACTGAACCACAGCCTCTGTGGAAGCCGGTAACCTGTAAATATGGAAGAGATGTGCATTTATTAACTGGGAAGCTTATAAATCCTCAGACACTGTGTATTTTAAGATCTGACAGTGTTCAGCTTAAAGGGGCCACACCAGACAGTTCTAAAACGGATGGGTGGGTTTTCTTGCAGTTTAGTCTTGGGTGGAACACACATGTATCTCTATGAGCAGCATAGTGTGAGAAGCAGGACGTAAGCTTCCATTCTAGACCATCCCCACCGTTCTTCATGCAGGCTCTAGACAAAGACCCTTCCTGCAAAATAAATACAAACAGTACTGATGGCAGAGGTACAGAGGCAGGGCAGCTAGCTCATTTCTCCAGAGAAACACACAGCACTCATTGCTCAGGATATTTGGCCAGCTTGGATGTGCTTCCTTATCAGATTACCACCTCTGTTTCTGTAGCTGCATTTTCTGACTTCTCCCTATTTTTTTTTAACATGTGTGCACTTTTCACTGTTCACAAATGATATCACCATGCTAAAGGATGGAGTGATTGCTATGCAGAGCTGACCATAAATAAGGAAATCCCAGGTTTCCTTCTTACTTTCCACCGTTTTCGTAACATGAGTTTTGTATCAGGAGAGCCACCTTCCTACTTTATGTTTGGCAGAACGAGGTCTGTGCAGATATCACTGGTAGGGGGAAAGTGAGGCTTCGCTCAGTTTTCAGTATTTTAGGGGAGCTGTCACAATATCTGAAATATCAAGAAAGTGAAAACTAAAAACCCAGCGCCGTGTCTGTGCGTGGCTTGTCAGGAAGCCTGCTTCTGAGCAGGAGGCAGGATGTCACCTGGGATGCCTGAAATGATCCTTGAAATTGCTCTGCCTTTAGAGGTGGCTGTGAAGAGGAGGTACCCTCATGTCTGTGAAACGGGTTAGGAGAATAATCACAGAAGGAAGCCACTCCAACCTCAGTGGACATAAGGGGAGAGATGTGAGCCACGAGCTCACCCAACAAGGGTCTTGCTCCATTCCACTTGTTATACAGGATTGTGGTTTGCAGGATGGTCATACAGAAACAAGCCTACTGTCTTGGTCAGACCCCAACTTCCTTACAATTAAGTAACCTTTATGTGTGTTTGGATGCAGCCTTTGGGTCCACCTCTCCTGCCCCCATGCCCGTTGTGAGCCTTTATGCTGAGGTCTGATCAGTGCATCTCTTGTGTTTAAATGTCAGTGCATAAACTTTGCCCTTTCTTGTCAGTACTGTGAGACTCGCTTGCTTCAGGATTTTCCTCAGAATATTAAGAAAAATAAGACTGAATGATAATGGCCTTTGGCGAAGGGAAGGAGTAATAAGTCTGGTCACAGTTCCAGTGGTCTGGATCCCACCTCCCCATGAACGAAAGGGGGGCTGAGTGATATCATTCTAGGAACTGTTCTGATCAAGTCTACTTTTCTTCCCTTTTTTCTACATAGTGAGAAAGCATTCCACCCAACAAAGATGCTGACTACGGCATTGTGTCTTCGTGCATCAGTGTTCTAGAACTTCTGCAAAGATTCGCCTAGAAAGGAAAATGAGGGAGGAAGGCATTTACCATAAGGGGTTAGCAAGTTAGTGACTCAGGGACATTTGTAATAGGATTGTGTGGTTCTAAAGCTCATACCCAGGCAGATCAGGAGTGCAGTTTACAGACTGAGTGGATTAAAGCGAATTATAAAACAGATAGAGTTGGGAATTAAAAATCACTATCAGATTCAAATTTGAAGAGGCTGCCTGTTGGGATAGTTCATTCATTGCCCAGTTGACACAACCTGGAATCACCTGAGAAGAAAGTCTCAAAGAGGGATTGTCTAGGTCAGCCTAGCCTGTGGGCCTGCATGTGGGAGAATGCTTTGAATTTCTAAAGTGATGTTGAAAGGCCTGGGCTGAGAGCTGGAGGCACCATCATCTGGTTTGGGGCCCTGGATTTTAGGAGACTCTGGAAAACTCCTAAGAGCTAAACATGAATGCATTTATCCTCTCTTCTGCTGACTGTGGATGTCACCAGTGGTTTCAAGTTCCCATTCACCATGTGATGGGCTATAACCTGGGCTTGAAAGCTGAAATAAACCCTTCATATCTTACTTGCTTTTGGTTGGGCTATTTTATCACAGCAAAGGAGATGAAACTAACCCTGTGGCTCAGTCTGGGCGGACACTGGCTTGATGTCATCCTTGCTCAAGCATGCCATGTTTTGCTGTTACAGAAAACACTGAAGAGGATTACTTGCTTAATGAGCATCTTAATATCATGGGCTGATTTTAGGAGAGAAAATAAAGAATAAATAAACATCACAACTATGAACATTGATTTCCACACACACACACCCCTGTGCATATTACAAATTGTTCCCTGAAGGAGTGTTCCAGGATCTGTCTTGCTCACCCATTTTGATAGTGCTGTTTCCACCTGTAGTCAGCAGGATGTATGTATTTATTTATGTATTGATAAAGTACACTATTTGTATATTTATAACTGTGTCAATAAGGTGATGTATCACTTTTGTGATTTGAGTTGAGACTGATTACTTTCTCAGACATGAAGTGGTTGGTGCCTATGACTTCTCTGAGCCAATGATCCACAGCTGCCCACATCTGTACAATGTTGGACACTTGGGGAGTTTCTTACTTATTTTAAATGTATGGAAAGTTATTGGGAAATGTTTATATTGTTACTGCAATTCTAAGCTCTTTGTAACATTTGGCTTATGATTACTGGGGCATTAAGAAAATGACACCTAGGAGAAGATTAGATATCAAAACATAGGGAGTTTTGATATTATATATCAAAACATAGGAAGAAAAGACACAGAAATACAATGAGCAGAGTATGGTTCCTGAGTAAGAAACAATATAGGAAATTGTTTGGCATTACCACACAAATACTGTATTTATTGCTCCACTTACTCAACTCTTACACATCACAGTAAGGGTATAACATGAAATATTTCATATTATATATGGCTGTTTTTAATATAGTCATAATTTCATTAATGATTCTTATTAATGACATCATGGGCTAGCTATCTAACTAGTCTAACTATTACTTTTTGGTAATTAGCTGTCATCAACCAAAACTTCATCATCCACTGAAAACATTATGTAAAGTATGTGCCCTTTAGTGATTACGCATAATACCTTCCTGTCTGGGTTGAATAAAGAATACTTAATTCCCTCAACTATGAAGGCGTGGATTAACCATGCTCTCTGCAGTCATAACACAGCCCATGGAAGGAATCACACCAGGACTCCAAGACTGATCCCATCTACAGCCTTAAGTACTACCACCAAGTTCAATGTCGGCTACCACTGTAGTACTAACATTAAAAAACAGAACCAAACCATGAAAATATGATCTGAACAATCAAAGGAATTGGGAAATAGGTCCTATTCTTTATGCAACTACATTGGGAGTCTCACCCCAAGGTGGTGTTCCAGGTCATTCAATTAAGCCTCTGCTTTCCCCTCCTCTCAAGACTTTTCTCTATGTCTCTCTGCCTCAAGTGAATGAATCTCCTTCAGGCAGGCACTCATGTGCTGTCATGCAAACAGAACAGAACACAGAACATCTTTTCTAACTTGCAAACAGGGAGTAGAGCATAGTGCTCGGCAGAAGCCAGGGGTTCACCATTGAAGCTGCATACCAAGATAATACAGGGAGCTTTAATACCTGTCCTATTCTAGCCCCAAGCCAGAAATCCTGGCTTACATTCTTCTATGTGATGGGGTCCAGCTAGACGCTGGGATTTCTGAGCTTTCCAGTGAGTTTGGTAGTAGCAAGGGATGGAACAGCTTGTCTTAAGCTTACACCTCATTTTTATGCAGACAGTTGTGGTTCATAGCAACAGACAGACAAATGTCTTTGTTTAGAAGAATGAGCAGTTACACTTTACAAATAGACTTGTCAAGACTTAAAATACTCTGTCAAGAAATGAGTGTCCGATCAGAACTTTCAGATAATACTTAACATGGTTAAGACTTGGTACTTTAAAAATAAAAGTGATGCTTAGTTCTGCATGTTAAAAAGGTACCAATAGTTTTCCTACCTTCACTTGACTCAATATAGACTGTTGGCTACCACTGTGCCCAAGTTAGATGGTTTTTGTTGTTTGCTTGTGTGATAAATGCCATGTCCAAAAGCAGCTTGTGGAGGAAAGGGTTTATTGTCCTGCAACCCTCAGGTCACACTCTGTCACTCAGGGAGATCGGGGAGGAGCTCAAGGCAGAGATTGAAGCAGAGGCCATGGAGGAGAGCTGCTTGCTGCCTTGCTCTCATTGACTGACTCAGCTTAATTTCTTATAGAACTCAAGACCAGCTCGCCCAGGTACGGCACCACCCACAAGGTGCTGGATGCTCCCTGTCAATCACTAATTAAGAAGATGCCCATAGACTTGCCTAGTGGGGGCAGATTCTCAATGAATGGTTCCTCTTCATGATGACCTGGGCTTGTATCAGTTTGTCAATAAATAAATAAATAAATCCAACCAGCACACCTGTCCACACTGTGACTATGGCTGTGGCTACACTGCTATGGTGTATACTTAATAGACAGCAGTGCACGCAAGCCTGGGGGTTTGCAAAGGACTTAAATGTCAGAATCCATCACTGATTCTTTAGGACAAACTGTCCCCACAGGTTCACACTGTGCACACCCGGTCCCCACTGGTGGAGTCTTTTGGGTGTGGGTAGCTATCAGAAGTCTTTGCAGGTTTGACTTGCTGAGATCCCAGTCACTTGGCTCTGTTTCCTGATCCCGCCACCCAACAGGAATCCAGCACCACGGACAGAGCCACGTCGCCAGTCATGTCGCCAGTCTGCCCTGTTGTGGAGCTTTAAAATCTCTCTGAAAATGAGCACGAAAATAAATCGTCCCTCCCTTAAATTGTTCTGTCACTGAGAAGAAAGTGACTAACGCACACACACACAGACAAACAGCATTATTAATGTCATCACTATGTAAACCCAACTAACTGATGCTTTTAATAGGCACGGATAATTCCAGCATTCAGAATAATTACCACAGGGTTGAGACCAGCCTTGAGTAGGCAGTAAAACATTGTCTTGATAAAATCAGAAACAAAACAACGCCTTCAAATCAAATCAAAACAAGAAACAAATTAAAAGATTTTTTCAGCTACTTTTGGTACTTGGAGCAATGCTGAGGGCACCTGAAGGTCCAAGTACCTCTCTTGGGGCACAGGAGAAGGTGTGACTTGTTGAGTGGAGACCACCTGACTGTTGAGTGTTAAGATTCTGATCTAGAATAGTAAGTTAGGGGGAAAATAGAAAGGATGACTTTCCTGAAGAGTGTTATTTTATTTTATAGACTGTGGTCACCTTCAGACAAATATTCATCATCGTGGGGCATACTGAGTGACTTTATTTGGTTCTTATCACTCTATATTCAGAGAAGAACTTCAGTGACACCTTCCAAGACTCTCGAATTTATTTTCCAGGGGTTAGCCTGTGTTTGTAATTACCTAACAGTCTTCAGCGCGCTGGTGGAATACTAATGTCAGTAACTAGTAGTGGATAGCATCAGAATCAGCTTATGGGGTTGACAGTCCCTGACCCTCCCGGGAGATTGGCATTCTTATCACCGCCATCTTCTTGACACTGCCTCTCCCTGGCTTAACCACATCTTGTGAGTCTGTTGCCTCACTTAACTCTGCCTCCTTTAATTAGATTTTTCTCCTGCTATTAAGTGTAATTATTATTCAGTTTTCTTAAGGAGCACCAGGCTAGGAAGAAGAAAATAAAAGTTATAGACCCGAGCTCCACTCTGACATTTATGGTGAATTCCTGGCTGTAAAACCTTAAATAAATAATCAGCTCTATCTCTCTGTCCTTTCTGAATTCTGAAAACTGCTGTCAACATCCATTGAGAAAGATAGACCCAACACCCCAACTCCTTGAGTTCTTTAGACTGTGGTGTAGGTTGAAGGCACCATGTTGCTCTCTGGGGGTTTTTAGCAATCATGTTTCTTCCCAGAGTCCCACCTCCCATTGCATTACTGATGAACTGGAAATAAAACTGAAGTTATGGGCAGTTGTGAACCATCAGATCTGGGAGCTTGGATCTGAAACTGAATCCTTTGCAAAAGCATCAAGTGCTCATGGATGCTGAGCCATCTCTCTAGTCCCTGGATGCATTTTGTTTTGTTTTGTTAGTGATTTTTATTGAGCTCTATATTTTTCTCTGCTCCCCTCCCTGCCTCTCCCTTCCTCTTCAACCCCCTCCCATGGTCCCCATACTCCCAATTTACTCAGGAAATCTTGTCTTTTTCTACTTCCCATGTAGATTAAATCTATGTATGTCTCTCTTAGGGTCCTCATTGTTGTCTAGGTTCTCTGGGATTCTGATTTGTAGGCTAGTTTTCTTTGTTTTATGTTTAAAAACCACTTATGAGTGAGTACATGTGATAATTGTATTTCTAGGTCTGGGTTACCTCACTCAAAATGATGTTTTCTAGTTCCATCAATTTGCCTGCAAATCTCAAGATGTTGCTATTTTATTCTGTTGTGTAGTGCTCCATTGTGTAAATGTACCACATTTTCCTTATCCATTCATCAGGGGCATTAAGTTGTTTCCAGGTTCTGACTATGATAAACAATGCTGCTAAAAACAATTGAACACATGTCCTTGTGGCACAATTGAGTCTTCTTTGAATATATACCCAAAAGTGGTATTGCTGAGTCTTGAGGAAGGTTGTTTCCTAATTTTCTGAGAAATCACCATACTAATATCTAAAGGGGCTGTACCAGTTTGTACTACAACCAGCAACACAGGAGTGTTCCCTTTACCCCACAACCTCTCCAGCATAAGTTGTCATCAGTGTTTTTGATCTTGGCCATTCTTACAGTGTAAGATGGAATCTCAGAGTTGTTTTGATTTGTATTTCTCTGATGACTAAGCATGATGAACATTTCCTTAAGTGTCTTTCATCCATTTTAGATTCCTCTGTTGAGAGTTCTCTGTTTAGGTCTGTACTCCATTTTTTATTGGATTATTCGTTCTTTTGGTGTCCAATTTCTTGAATTCTTTGTATATTTTGGAGATCAGACCTCTGTCTGATGTAGAGTTGTTAAAGAACTTTTCCCATTCTGTAGGCTGTCGTTTTGTCTTGTTGACCATGTCCTTTGCTTTAAAGAAGCTTTTCAGTTTCAGGAGGTCCATTTATTAATTGTTTCTCTCAGTGTCTGTGCTATTGGGGTTATATTTAGGAAGTGGTCTCCTGTGCCAATGTGTTCAAGTGTACTTCCCACTTTCTCTTCTATGAGGTTCAGTATGGCTGGCTTTATGTTGAGGCCTTTGATCCATTTGGACCTGAGTTTTGTGCATGGTGATAGATATGGGTCTATTTTCATTCTTCTACATTTTGATATCCAGTTATGCCAGCACCATTAGTTAAATATGCTTTCTTTTTTCCATTTGATATTTTTTGTTTCTTTGTCAAAAATCAGGTGTTTGAATGTGTGTAGATTAATATCCATCTCTTCAATTCAGTTCCATTGATCCTCCTGTCTGTTTTTATGCCAATACCAGGCTGTTTTCAATACTGTAGCTCTGTAGTAGACTTTGAAGTCAGAAATTGTGATACCTCCAGAAGTTCTTTTATTGTACAGGATTGTTTTGGCTATCCTGGGTTTTTTGCTTTTCCATATGAAGTTGAGTACCATTCTTTTGAGGTCTGTGAAGAATTTTGCTGGGCATTGCATTGAATCTGTAGATTGCTTTTGGTAAGATTGCCATTTTTACTATGTTAATTCTGCCTACCCAAGAGCATGGGAGATCTTTCCACTTTCTGGTGTCTTCTTCAATTTCTTTCTTCAAAGATTTAAAGTTCTTGTCATATAAGTCTTCCACTTGTTTGGTTAGAGTTACTCTGAGATGTTTTATGTTATTTGTGGCTATTGTGAAGGGTATTGATTCTCTTATTTCTTTCCCAGTCCATTTATCATCTGTGTAAAGGAGGTCTACTGATTTTTTTGAGTTAATCTTGTATTCTGCTACATTACTGAATGTGTTTATGAGTTGTAGAATTGGTATGTTCCTTGGTAGGTTTTTTGGGGTCGCTTATGTAAACTATCATATCATCAGCAAATAGTGAGAGTTTGACTTCTTCTTTTCCTATTTGTATCCCCTTCATCTCCTTTTGGTGTCTTACTGCTCTAGCTAGGGCCTCAAGAACTATATTGAATAGATATAGAGAGAGTGAACAACCTGCCTTCTTTATGATTTCAGTGGGATTGCTGTGAGTTTCTCTCTATTTAGTTTGATGTTGGCCATTGGCTTGCTGTATATTGCCTTTATTATGCTTAGGTATGTTCCTTGTCCTGGATGCATTTTCAAAGGACTTTGATAGTGAATGATAAAATTAGGAAACAATTTAACACGTGCTTACTAAAATTTTATGAAACTTAGTCCATAAGAATATCCATGTTTGTCACTTAGAGATGTAGAGAAAAATCCTC
This sequence comes from Ondatra zibethicus, assembly GCA_004026605.1. Lineage (NCBI taxonomy): Eukaryota > Metazoa > Chordata > Mammalia > Rodentia > Cricetidae > Ondatra > Ondatra zibethicus. Next base: position 20,176 of record PVIU01006851.1, read on the forward strand.
CCATCCAGCTCACAGGTAGCATCAGTTGTATTTTATAATTGCCCTTTGTCCTAATCCAATTGTTCAAGAGTAAAGAAAACCTTGTGGAAGCAGACAGATAAACAGAGATTAATCCTGCCCTCCGCGGAAAGGCAAGTAAATAAGTAATAAATAAAATAGGGACAGTGGCGGTGGTGGTGGTGGTGTCTCCTTGTTAGGAGTTAGCAGAAATAAAGACACGTCATGGTATAGAATACAAGAGTGCTGTGGCTTTTTGGATGCTGAGGAATCTCCTTTAAACAATCAGGATAGCTGGGACTTACTAACAACAGCGCACACCCCAGGAAAAAGGTGGCAAAAATTCCAGCAGTGGACGAACATTAGGAGCACAGTCTGCAAATTCAGCTTGGTAAGGGAGACAAAGGAAAGGAAGTGGGGAGGACAGCAGGGGAGGGATGAGGAAGGAAAAGGGAGAAGCAATGGGGAAATGAAGAGAGGGGAGATTATTATTTGGTTTTCTAGGTCACATGGAGGGCACCCAGCCCACAGTTTATCTTTGCAACCCTCAAGCTGAGAATATCTTCAGACATATTTGAGGTGTGTACCCACATGTGACCAGGTCTGTATAAGGCCGCAAATGCTAGAATGAGTTCTAATTTCATTCTGATTTTTGCTCTGGTAGACGAGTAAGCTCTAAGAGGGTCACCTTAATCCAGTGCAGTTTAAATCAGTTTAAATTGCGTTAGCGTGGGTATCAGGCTTATCACTTTACTCCATTTGGTTTGGTTTTGTTTTTTAAAGTATAGGGAAATACGTACCAGGTTCCATTCCCATTCTCTTTGCTAGACTCTAACCTGTTTACTTTTTTCTCCACCGTGTAGGAAATCTCAAATTTCTGCTTTGCTCACATTGCCACTGCATGCCACAATTTAGAAGCTCACTTAGGTAGGGTTCAAGATGACGGCCATAATTCATGAGGCTGGTACAGGGCCTCAGCTGGTGAAAGTGCCTGTCTCCAAGCCCAAGACTTAATTTTCACAGGAAGTAAACGGGTCAAAGGGGATAACAGAATCCTGAGAGTTGTTCTCCACCTCCACACATGCACTCATTTGCTCTCTCTCTCTCTCTCTCTCTCTCTCTCTCTCCACACACACACTCACACACATACATCCACACACTAACACACATACACATACACTCACACATATATACACACACAAACACACACACATACACACACACTCACACACATATACACACACATACATATGCACACATACACTTACACACTCACACACATGTACTTCTCTCTCTAAGACTGAGCCTTCTCCTCGGCTCTCTTTCTCAGCCAGACATTGGCAGATCTCATTCCAGGGTTTCCAGCTGCTCCGGGGTGGAACACTGCTCTGACCTACAGACATGCTCCGATAATAGGGATTTTATTTCTTCTCCACCTGTGGACTTGTGTATTTCCCTATGAAAACATATGTGCAAATAGGGCATGTTAAATATAGACTCTCAGAAGAGTATTCAAAAATGTGAATTGAAAAAAAAAAATAAGAAGCCCACAGAGTGCAATGCTCTAAACTGATGCGCAAGGAACAACTGCATCAGACAAGCAGTCACAGATTAGTTTAGTTTAGTTTAGTTTAGTTTTTAGTTTTTAAGACAACGTCTCACTTTTCAGCAGTGACTGACGTGGAAGTCACTTTAAGGGACAGGTTGGCCTTGCACTCATAGAAATCCTCCTGCCTCTGTCTCCCTATTGCTGAGATTAAATAGTGCAATTCTTATACCCTTCAAGCAAGGGTTTTTTTGTTCATTTGGTTGGTTGTTTTGGTTTGTTTTTGTTAAGCTTTCTATAGCACTCTTAATTTTTTGTGTTGTTGTCTGTGTTTGGAGGGAATACCACATTTCTGGTTACATTTAGTAGTTTTGATAGCTATCTGCATTTATCGCCAGATTGAACGTCATCCTTTTACATGAATTTTAAATTCCATTCTTCAGTTCTTCACACCCTGGTATTCCATAGTGCTCTGCTTCGTTATAAATGGATGACCAGAAGAGTGGCTGGGTAATAAATGAACGGAGGCCAGCCAAGGGAGTGAGCAACTGAAAGCTTCAGAACTAAGCGGAAACACCTCCGGGGCTCAGGGAAGAGGTCAGACCCTGCCGGGATCTTTGGCTCCACCAAAATCTGCCTGCCAACACTGCCTTTTCTCTAATATTTTAATCTGGTCTATGTGTACGCCCTCACGGAAGATGTGATTTGAATGTCTTGAACGCGTAGGTGATGTTGGCGGCTCTTGACGATTATTCCTCCAGCTTCAGGGGATTTATTGGAAAAAATTAGCATGTGAACAGCTAATCTGTTGCTCGTTAAGACCATACTTCAGCAAATACTTTTAAAACAGCCAGTGGCAGGCCATCCTTATGCAAACCAAACATTTCAAGGAGATGTTCAGTAAGTAAATACACTGTTTTCCACTTCCTTTAGAAGCAACACTTTAATATATCATTCTGAGATCCATTGCTTAGAGAATAGCAATTGTTAAAATATTCAAAAATAGTTCAGCCAACAGTTGAAATTCACAATGGAAATAATTTTTTTTTAATCATGACCAAACAAACGCTGCTCCTTTAGAAGCAGCCTGGCATAGAACAAGGGACTTTGGAAAGTCCCCCCCCCCCTTCTGTTTAGTAGAACGCAAGCATCAGTGTGTGCCATTCCAGTTGTCTCGACGGGCTCCATTAAAGCAACCCTGCGAATGGCAACTCACCTGTTTACTGAAACTTACAAGCACACCTAACCAGAATGTGGGCCTGGAGCTGAGAGTTCACGGTGTGTCCTTACTCTCTATTGTAGACATCTTAGGCCAGTTTTGAGCCCCACGGTCTGTCTCATTGGCAGGAGATGGAGAACAGAGCTGTGACATGGAAGCCAGTCAGAGCAGGAACTTGGACTGCTGGATTTTTGATTATTTGATATTGTATCTTCAGGCTCTTGCCAGACACCGGGTAAGACTCTGGCAACTGGCAAGTTACTTTATCCCTCCAGGCCTCCAGCCTGCACACCTTTTGAGGCTCCTGGGGCCATTGCATATAGACCGTTCTACCTATATTTCTGTTGCTATGACAACCCTGACAAAACAGATTTCGTGGGGGGAGGGTTTATGCAGTTTATAATTCCATGTAATGGCCCCTTGTTTCGAGGAAGTCAAGATGATCTTGAAGCAGCTATTAATACCATATCTGCAGACAGGAAAGAACAAACACATGCATGATTCTGATGCTCCGGAGAGCTCTAAACCCAATCCCAGGGAAGGGTGCTACTACCCACATTTAGTTTCCATAGCCCAACACCAATTAGCATAATCAAGGCAATCTCCCACAGACACACCCACAGGCCGAGCACATCTAGACAACCCCTCATTTAGACTCTTCTGAGTGATTCTAGGTTATTTCAGGTTGACAATTAAAACTGCAGCGAGGACAAAGAAATAAAACCTTTCTCTGGAAGTGGCAAGTGTCCTGCTAGTACAGATGTCACCAATGCCCCCTGGGTTTTGGGCACAACAGGATCAACCCTGCACCTTCAGCATAAAAATGGAAAAGATTGTTTCCTTCACATAACTGAAGTGTTTTTAAGGTAGGTGGAAGCCATTTATCCTGGCTTCCTGACTCATGCTTTTTCATAGAGGCTAATGCCCCCCAGACGTGCCTCTTGCACACACACACACACCTACACACCCAATGGCATTTCTTAAAATCGCTTTCCTGAAGCTTTTTTCATCAACAAAACAACATTTTAGGATAATATTACCATTAATCTGTTTGCTTCAGTATTTTAGACTTAGTTTTAAGGTTTGCATCACATAAATAGCCAGATAGAAAACCTCTTAACTTTCAAATGAAAGCTAAATACCATAATTATGCTATTATACTGATTGACTATTAACTCAAAACACAAAATCTAACCTGAATAAGAGGGAACAAAAGGTTTTACAAGGTTCCTGTAAATAAGTTGCCTTAAGGCCAGCAAAATGGCTCAGCAGGTAAAAGCGCTTGCCACTAAGCCTGAGCAGCTGAGGTCCCTCCTCAGGGCACACACAGTGAAAGGAGAGAATTACCAGACACAGCAGCCATGGTTTTCACACACACCCCAAAGTAAATCAAGAGTTGGAAGAGCAGATTGCCTTTACAGATGTGAGTTCCGCATTTCTAAATCCTCCACGGGCTTCCTGTTCGAAGAACCGTTCACCAGAGGCTTATGGGAAATGACTGAGTCTAGGGATGAGGACATGGGCATAGAGGTTGAGTCTTTCATAGAGTTTCAGCATCTCATCGTGCCTATGATGCATTTTAATCAATTCTATCTGCCTCTCCCTCAACTTCAGTTTCTTCCCTATCCTCCTATACCCCAATACCATTCTTCCCTCCCAACTTCAAGCGCTCTTTTTAACCCCCTGAGTCCATTTAGTGCCTTCTGTACATGATGAGTGCGGGACCATCTCCAGCAGCATGGGCACCCTCTCCTGGACCACACCTCTGGAACAAACTGACTCTGTCTCCTCCAAAATCTATCAATTGCTAATAGCTCTCCAGGTAGGGATGGGGCAGAGTTCATGAGCCCCTCCCCTGACATGCTGGGGTTGATCTGTTGTGTTCTTGTGCCCCTGTGGTACATACAGTCCCAGTGCCATGAGTTCATGTCATGTCTGGCAACCACCATTTCCCTGGAGATGTCCACTCTCCCTGGCTTTCACAATCTTTTCTTCAACTCCAATCCTGAGCCTATGGAGAGAGGCTGAGATATAGAAAATAGTGTCAAAAAAAACAAACAAACAAACAAAAAAACCGAAAACCTTACCAAAAAAGCATGCAAGTCAACAGTAGGAAATCCTTAGAAGTCAAAGGTAAGACAATTGAACAATAAATACAGCAGTGGTTAGTAATTCATCAAGCAATGACAAACCCCACACACCAGGATAGGAACAAACAATTGAGAAAATAGAGAGGAGAGATACCTCCTCCTCAAATGTGCCAGTGTCTACATGAAGGTGGAGGTCACATGAGCTGATATCTTAAATGCGGTTGGCTGAAGGAGTGGAATGTGGCCCCACAGCATCTACAGGTGGAAGAGGGGAGTGGCAGCGATGGTCTCACTTGGGACAGCAACCACTGTAGGGAGGAGCCACTTACCCACTCCAAAACCATTGGTGAAAGTCTGAAGGAAAATAAGACATTCATCACAGAACGATAGCTTCCCTGTGCAGCCCCAGCACACCACAGTCCAGGTTAGCATCAGCCAGGATTAGACACAGTCTCAGGGGAGTGCACTGGCAAAGACATAATGTCACCCTGTGCACACCACAGTCCAAGTTAACAGCAGCCAGGATTAGACATGGTTTCGGGGGAGTGCACTGACAAAGACATAATGTCCCTATCACCCTTCCAGTGTACTTGCTGAGTGTGCCTTAGAGCTGGAAGAGATGTCAGGAACCCCCCAAATGCATAATCTTTACAATAGCTGATAATGACAGGTATCAGGCTCACGGCAGATGAAGGCAGAGTAAAACCTATCAGAGACTGAAGGACAATAGGACCTAATCACTACGTAGACCGTAGTGTCCTGGGTTGTTCTTAGAGCAGAACGCAGATGGGAAAAAACTAAGGAGTGAAATGAGAATTCACCCTTACAAGTGCTCTATCTCTCTCTCTCTCTCTCTCTCTCTCCCTCCCTCCCTCCGTTCCCCCCTCTATCTGAGACACGATGTTATGTAGCCTAGGCTGCTCTTGAACTCCTGATGGCCCTGCCGCCACCTTCGGAATGCTGTAATTACAGGTGTGAACCACCACCTCTGGGCTAATACATTCTTCATATTATTCCAACAGTAAAACTATCACCTTGTCTTGATGACAGTAATTTGGCTATGGAAGTAGTTATCATTAGAATTTGCTTAAATACTATATAGCAGGTAGTATATGCAAAATCTTTGTGCCATTTTCATGAATTCCTTCAAATTTAAAATTCGCAAGAATTACAACAAATAGCTATAAATGTACATGTTTCTTGATTCACTGTAGACAATTTCATTTACTAAATGTTCCCAGGTTTCAGTTTATAAATACAGAAGCAGTTTTGACCACAGTTCAGAATATATTGGGATGGTTACTGTGTGGCTTTGACAGTAATGCATGCTTCCTCACAGAGTCAGACAATGACGTTTGACCCTATAGATCTGTGAAGAGGTGAGTAAGTATGTCTGGTATCTCCTTTTAGTTACAGTGTGTGCAGAGCGCTCATCCCTGTTTCTGGAGTTTAATCAACAATCATTCATTAACTCTGCTCCATGCTTCCATCTGCTAAATTCTTCAAAAACCATTATTAAAATATAAAAAATAAACCCAGCTTTTGAAGTGAGAAACTCAGTGTAAGGTAGTTTAGCTCAAGTTTGAAGGACAGCTGCCAGGCTAGACCTGCCCTGCAATATCTGATCAGTTGTTCTGATGGGCATGCTCTTTCCAGAGGGGCTGAGGTCCTTTGCCTCTTCTTTCCCATTACATCTGAAATCTGTGCCTTCCGGGAATCGCAGGCAGCGTTTGCAGACATAGGCAAAAGCTAAACTTTTCTTATCATTCCCCAAGACCAAATGTCCTCTCTAAGTCTTGGAGGTAAGTTTTCAGAGATGTGTCTTCCGAAGAGAGTCAAGATTGTTCAAGATCCCCCAAGTTAATACTGGAGTTGATTCCGTTCTCAAGGTACTTATTAAAACATCCAACCCTGATTCAGCCCATGCTTAACGTGCCCTCAACACCGAGGACAGTACACTAAAAAGGATATGGAAAAACACGGTGACTCCTCCCACACAGACTGCATCAGGGAAAGAGAATTGAATCAACTTCCAGCTCAGGGCGTCCGAGAGAAGCCTCATGTGCTCAGAGCTCCAAGTTGCCCAGCCACGGTATGCCCAGTTCGGCTCTCTTCATCAATGAGACACAAAACAAAACTCAGGTGCAGACAACAATGACTCGTGACTAATAATACTGCATCCGTTTTTCTAAGTGACTGCAAATCTTTTAGCCTGAGTGTCTCCCAAGGTGACACGAGTCATTGTCACTGAGTCGATGGCTCCAACCTGGCTCAGGGGACCAACTTCCACTTTGATAGCCAATCTGTATGAGTTTCCCTTCTCATGAGTTCACATCTCTCGGCTCTTGCCACCCTGGGATTGTATATCACTTAGATCACACCCGGTTGTTTCCTCGGTTCTCAGTGCAGCTTTTTATTTTCTAGGTTGCTGTGACCACAAGCGTGGCCCGGATCATCCTTAATACGCATTTGCAAAAATAATAGGGTCTTAGAATCAGGTCAGATTCATCACTTGTCAATTTAATTCTTACTTTTAAGTGTTTTCTTAAATATTCATACAGGCACATAATGTCTTGGGGTCAAATCTATTCTACTCCCGCCCCTCCAATTCTTCCCATAGCTCCTCACCACTTTCCCCTCCCTACTTCATGTGTTTTCTCTTTCTTTAACAAAAACAAACAAGCAAGTGAGCCCCTTTAGTGATGCCTGTACATCTTTGGGTATAGGGCCATCTGCTCTAGCATGGGTACCCTCCCAGTGTCTGCATCCCCAAAGCAAATGTACCACCTAGAACACATAAATTGTTAGTACTCAATCATCAAATGGGAATGGGATCAGGATCCCATTCCCTAGCCATGCTGGGTTTTGGTTGGCTTGGTCTGGTACAAGTCCCAGCCGTTGGAATCCATGTGGAACCCAGAGACACCCTGAGCAGCAAATATTGCTTTGTTGCAGTTGCCTCTTCTCTTGCTTTTGAGACTCTTTCCAGCTCTCCTGTCCAATGCCCCGAAGACGTGGGAGGAGGACACAGGTGTCCCAGTTAAAGCTGAGATCTCCACAGTCCCTTACTCGTTACACGCTGGTCCCTATGGGTCTGTGTATAGATATTGCATTGCAGGAAATTCCTTCCTGGGGCTGAAAACTATCAACTAAAATAAAAACTTGAAAAAGAAGGATTGTGTTTTCTAGGTCAATCAATGCTCTTTCCTAGGTTAGTTGCTGACGTTTCTTATTTCATCCCTCACCCCTTATTTCAATCACCCTTAGGGTAGCATCTTGGACTCTTAGATTTAGGGAAGTGGTAACGAGTATTCACACGGTATTCTGTAACGTTTTAGCAACCCCCATATGCTATATGCAAGTCAATTGTAACTCATTTTAATGGACCTTTACTGGTATATCTTCTCGTCATCGTTCTGAAACATTTAAATATAAACAGTGGGAATACATTACACTGGAAACCATAGCTGTGTTGCAAGTTCTCTTTCAGCATTGAATTTCAGCAGAGATAATATAGTTATCGGGACTGCTGTTAATTTGATACTGTATAGTTTTGTTTTTGTTTAGTTGATAAGAAAATTCATATGCAATTGGACATAGAGCCAAATTGCAATGGTTTGTTTTAAGCAGTGTATTTTGAGTTTCCCCTGAGTTTTGTACAACAATTTTCAGAATGCATTTGGGCAAGCATTTTCCGTCAGTCCCATAGCTCTGGCACTCTGAAGAATTCAGCTTCTTGAATTTACACTGGCAGCTCAGAGCCTCATAGCAGCAGAGCTGAGGTTTCCGCCAGTGTTTTGGGGAAGCATTGAGATCATTCTTCCTCAAATACGAAGCTCTGAACCTTTGCAGGTGAGGGTGAGCATCCTGCCATAGAGTCCAGTCTGGAAACAAAGTCATAGAGTGTGATGTAAAAACCATAACAGTTCAAAGCCTCAAAAAAGGCAGTGCTGACGTCAGGAGCGGATGTCTGTTCCCACTCTTCCCTCCAACAGTCATCTTTCTCCCTCCTCCTTCCTCTTTTCATTTCTTCCTGTTCATCCTCCTCCACTTCTTCTTCCTCCTTCTTTCCTTCTTCTCTTACCTCTTCTCTTCTTCCTCCTTTGTTTACCTTTCTCCCCTCTTCTTCCCCAGACCCCTTTCCCTTCATTGGAATGTTTGGGGGCAGGTCTCCAGCAGTGACCACACAAAGACTGTAGATTGCTCAGTGCACTCAGCTCCTTCTGCCATTATCATTGATGCCTTAGCTTATCCAATTCCATAGCTCATGTCATGGTGAGGAATGGCATTTGAATTTTAGATCAGATGGCAAGTTGCTATACAATCACTAAGGTATCTGGCGTAAGGTTCATTTAGGTTGCAACAGGGAGAACAATGGCACCAGCCTGTAAAAATATATAAAGTTTGATAATATGATAAAATGCCAAGAGTGAGAAGCTGCCTGGCTTGAGTAAGTTGTCAGAAGCAATGGCACAGTCGTTGGCGGGGCAGACCTTCCCTGGGTGCAGTGTGAAGGGTTTCCCTCAGTGTGATGTGGAGGGTTATCTGTGCAGCCCTGTGCTTGCTGTGATGGGGCTATTTCAAACATTGCCCATCCTGTTTGCTTCCCAGGTAAAGGAAGGGAGACTCTTTCTGCCCTGTCTAGGGCGGTCTCATTGATGATAGAAGAGCATAATTCCCCTCTTGTTTTCCCTCTCAAGCTTGCTCTACATGCAGCAAAGTAACTACATGTTCCAATTATAGAACAACAACCCTCTCTTCTCCCAGCCTTGAAATAAAGTTGCTGAAAATGTTTCATATGGAAAGCATAAGGGTTTGTCCTCAGTTTCCTCTGAAACCCTGTGGGTCAAACAACTCTAGGATTCTTGCCAAGGCATCTTCTGAGGACATGGTTCTTCGATCCTGCCCTGGAATCTACATGTTCACAAGGTCCGAGAGATTTTTCCATTTCAAAAAACATTTAACATAACATTTTCTGTAAAGTTCAAGCCCAGGTAGTTCCAAGGATAAAGACCCCTTCACATAGGGCATGTTGAAAATGCCCACCACTGAGTTTTCTCCTTTAGTGGAGAGCAGACACATTTGTGCCAATGGATATTTTCAATTCACTGGTAAACTCTAAAACAAATATAGAAATAAGCGTGGTTTTCAGAGTTATATTACCTCAGGAAAAGCAACTGCGGCAGTGTCTTGCGAGTTTCCAACACCTGACAAGAAGCAGCTTAAAGGACGAAGGCCTTATTTTGGTACAGAGTCTGAGAGGATCATGCCCATCGTGGTGTGGAAACGTGGTAGCAGATGGTCCTACAGCAGCGGAAGTGTGAGCGGGAGGCTGCCTGCTCTTAAGGTAGAAAATCAGCAGAGACAGGCAAATGCTGGTACCCAGTTGGTATTCTCTTTTGCCTTATTTATTCCATCTGTAACTAAGCCAATGGCAATGGGGCCATCACTTTACAGGTTAGTAGTCTTTCTCTTCTTGAGTTAAACACCCCAGGGAATGCCCTCACAGATGCATGCCAAGTGTGGCTTGCCAGTGTACCCGGTGTGTCTTCATAGAATCAAGTTGACACAATTAGCCGTCACAAGTGAGACATTTAATTCATAAATTTCAGAATGTATTATGTGAGAAGCTACCGAGTTTTGTGATTGTACTTTATTTGATGGCTAAATTGATTTACGATGTATACTCACGTTAAAGTATTTGAAAAAAACTTTTTGAATAGAAATGTCCTACTTGGAAAAAGTACTTTACACACATATGTTTACCAAATTTGGGAACAAGGGAGATGGCTCCATGGATGAAGTGCTTACTGAGCAAGTGGGGGGATCTGAATTCAGATTCTCAGCACCTATGCGAAAACTCAGGGGAACTTGGCAGGGAGTGGCTGGTGTAGAGTTCAGTGGAGCCCAGGGGTTTGCTCTCCCAAAGAGTGAGCTCAAGGTTCAGTGAGTGATCCTCTCTAAAAAACTCAGGTGGAGAACAATTTGAGGATGACAATCTACAATGGCCTCTGGCCTCTATCCACACAGTAACCGTGAGCAGAGATGCACAGACATACACAAAAAGAAAAAAAATTGTTTACTTTTCATTAAAAGAAAATTTTTAAACCCCCCCAAGAGGTGGGTAACTACAAACCCTTGGGTTTCTGTTGCTCTCGGGTCACCATTTATCGGAAGAAGCCACAGTGAAGAGGCACTTAGTTCCCCTTGTCACTCAGCACTGGAGCACATGGATGGAAAGCAGGAACTTTGAGCACCCTTTGCCACAGGCTGCTTGTCTCAGTGTAGCTTATGGTAAAAGACTTGGCTTCCAGAATAAAGCAATGCACTTGGAAAGATGATTTTGCATATTCGATTATTCATTTGAAACAGTTATTAGGCATAATCAAACTATAAAATACAGCAAACTGGATAATATGCCCAAAGGGAGATGGATGATGGAAGGGCCATGTTGGTAATGAAGAGCGACCTTACCCAACCAGGAGCAATCAAAGGCCTTTGTTTTCTGAAATTTGTTTCACAGGCTTATGCGAGGACTTCAGGGTACTCTACCCCTTCAGTTAACAACCACTTCCCATGTACCAGCTAAGACTCTCGCTGTTTTCTGCTTCATGCAATGACAGGGAGATTTGGAAATATGTTCAGAGGGAATACCAGCATAGAAGCACTGTGGGCAAGGTGCATATGAGCACATGCCTTCACATGTCTGTTTGCTCATGCTGCAGTTAACTCATTTCAAAGGAAAATGTTGGCCGCAACATCTCTTTTATTTCCTTTTACTCTTATTTTATAGGAAGGAAGGCAAGGAGGAAATTCTACGGACTGCTAAACTCAATAAAAAGGTGTTCATGGTCATCACTGAATTCATTAAACAATTTCTAGCAAAATAAATCTCCCTGAAAGCAACAGGGGAGTAGAGATGGGTACTTAAGAAATTAAAAAACATAAGGAAGGCATCTAGTAAGAAAGCCTGCTAAGTGCACACTCGCTGACTATGAATAATTTTCCCATTTTTCTATCAGGACGTGAAAGGGGCAGCCCCATTCCCAGCATCCTCCTTACCCTTGGCATTCCTTAATGAGACTCAGCTCTCATCCACCCCCACCCAGGTTCCTTACAGACCTGGGATATGGCTTGTTTTTAAATTCACTCGTTCCTGAGCATCTATTCATGTATGCTTTGTGAGTCACATGGATGACCGTATTTTTTTAATGTTCTTTTAGTCATTGAAACATCTCTACCCCAAGCTATTCTGGTGGAGTGTTGGTGACGAATTCATCCAGGAAATAGCTCCTTTTGTCCCCAAATGGCTCTCAGCTGGATGGCAGCCGATGGAGCCTGATGGATTTGTGTGTGCCCACTCAGATGTCTCCTCCAGGAAAGCTTGGGGAAATTGGAAGCTGATTATCCCCAAATTCCCTAGGTTCTAAACCACCAGTAAATAGCTCTCAACACATCAGTACATCCCTGTGTGCAATTATGTGATGTATTATGTATGCATGCATGCATTATGTACGTATATATGTACCATATCATGTAAATGTCATATAATGTGATGGTTAAAATTGATAGCCAAGTTGACAGGGTTTAGAATCACCAGGGGCTAGTTTCTGGAAGTATCTGTGAGAGAGTTAGGTTAGTTGAGGTGGAACGACCCACCCAAACTGAACTGCCTCCTCCCATGTGCTAGGGACCAAGACTGAATACACAACAGAGAATTCCTTGAGCACCAGCCCTCATCCGTCATCACCTCATGACCGTGGATCAGCGTGACGAGCTGCCGGAAGCTCCTGCTGCCAAACTCCACCCACCTCCCCTTGGACTTTCTCCTCTCTCCAGGGCACGTTCCCAACTGTGATCTCAACTGTATAGTTGTTTGATCAAGTTTGTTGAAACTAGTGATTCTTTAGAAGGCCCTTGGGATTCCTCTCCTAATACGGTAAATCTCGAAAGTAATATGTGAGCATGATTCCAGTTAATAACTAAGGTTTCCTACAACGTATAATCTATATGCAATGACATATAGCGATTAAAAATTGTTTTCCCTCTTTAACAAAAAGAAAGTGGGATGATGATTTAACCGTTCCTACTTAGCTCATTGTCCCATATGTCTTGGCAGATACAACAATAACTATTTCCATTCCTACTCAATATCTATGAGTAGGGATGTAGGGAACCGTTTAGTTGAGTCTTACAGGCTTGGGGTTTCTTATGAGGTCAAACCATCTTAAAGATTTAACTAGAATAAGAGACTCCATCTAGCTAACCTGCTCATGGAGATTGGAGACTGGCCACACGTTTTATGCTGCGAACACTTCTGTAGGTCAGTTTGGATGTGCTCCACATGTGGCATCTCCTCAGAGTGAACCATCAAAAATATGGTGGCTCACACATTGTCACTGTCAACTACGCTGCTCCATATTCAACACATTAACCCTCGTGATGAGGGAAGAAACTATGTGAGGGTGTGGTGTCATGGCAACGGATGAGGTAGGCTGGGAAGCCTGGTGGCCACCACCTATGCAAGCATCGCATTGCTTCATCGAGCACAAAATTTTCTTTTTCTGATAACCCCTTGTGGCATAGTCCCACTGTGACCACCCAAATTCGGGCCTCACTTACTCTGTGACCGGAAGCTCCAGGCACAGAACCTGGGGATATATACCAACAGCAAACACCCAGGATGGCTTTTTGCTGCAAGAATTAAGCCGAACCTCAACGGCTTGTCTGGAATGGAATGTTAGTAGTGACTGACATCACATGGTCGTCAGACAGACCTGCCCAAATTCAAGGCCAGGGGTGCATTCCACCAGAAGGGCCTTCATTCTCCTGACCTCTACGTCAGTCTCTCATCTTGACGTATCAGCCCAGTGGGCAGTGCAGTAAGTTGCTGTACCAAGAAGAGCTTTGTGTCAACATCAGGATTGAGGCAGTCGGCATGATGAACCACTGTGCGGAGAGATGGCCCATCACTTTCTAGGCTCTAATCCATACCAGTGTCTGCAATCCTTTGCCTTTGGGCTCCATTTCTCTGCATCTTGAGCCTGTGACAGGACTCAGTGTGCTCTCAAATGCTCTCGGGTCCCTTCCTTGCGGTTTTCTCTAGTTAAGCGTTTTACTCTTATGTTCAGAGTGTGCCAGTTATACCAGTATCAGCTCAAGCACTCCCTCTGTGAGGCCTTTCTCGCTTTCTCCTGAAGCAGAAAGTATCTCATTATTTCAAGAACTCCCAAGACATTTAGTCTCCTTTCTGAAGATCTCATGGGACTCGCTACTGTCAGCCCAGTAGCAGTTATTTGTGGACATTTCTTATGCTTCCTGTTATATGGAAACTCTCTCAAGAGCAAGATTTGTGTCTAATTTGTCTTTATGTCCCCAAGTTGCCTACTAGTGTCTTTCATCATCCAGCTCCCAGCAGATAATTTTAGAATATTATAAAATGCTCACCAGTGGATATGCTTAGAGATATGTCCCATGGGTAGGCAGAACACTTATCTGCATATGATGCTAACATGTAAAATGATGTAAATGCATTATTGAATATTTTCTAAAAATTATTTTATTAAGTTAACACAAAGTTTGTTATTCCAAGTTGTTGATACAAAGAACTAAAGCATTCATTTCTAATGTACATTCTTTCTTTAACCAGTTAAGACACTAATAGGGTCCCAATTTCTAGTTATGAAACTTGAAAGTTTGACACAAGAGTTCATGTTGTTATAACTTCTAGGGCAAACTACACGAAAGACTAAATTGTCATCTGGTCTACCTCATAAGTACATGTTCATTTAAACGAAATGTGGTTACAATTTGGCTATAGGTAGCAATTTAGAAATGCAAAAATCCTTCAATCATATCAGTTTTATCTAAATAAAGCCAGGCAAACCATCAAGAACCAATTTCATTCTTTTTTCATTTTTTAATTGATTTTATTGAGCTATACATTTTTCTCTGCTCCCCTTCCTTCCTCTCCCCTCCCCTTCAACCCTCTCCCATGGTCCCCATACTCCCAATTTACTCAGGAGATCTTGTCTTTTTCTACTTCCCATGTAGATTAAATTCATGTATGTCTCTCTTAGGGTCCTCATTGTTGTCTAAGTTCTCTGGGATTGTGAATTGTAGCTTGGTTTTCTTTGCTTTGTGTCTAAAAACTACTTATGACTGAGTACATATGATAGTTGTCTTTCTGGGTCTGGGTTACATCAATCAATACTATGTTTTCTAGATCCATGCATTTGCCTGCAAACTTCAAGATGTCATTATTTTTTTCTACTGTGCAGTACTCCATTATGTAAATGTACCACATTTTCCTCATCCATTCTTTGGTCGAGGAACATTTAGGTTGTTTCCAGGTTCTGGCTGTGAGAAGCAATGCTGCCATGAACATAGCTGAGCACACGAAGGACCAAATTTAAATGCAAAATCCCAATGAAAGACTTTAAAACCAGCCCCCATTCTGGGTGAGGATTCCTATTATTTTGTTTCAATAGTTAACCAATAAGTGGTTGTGATTTTATCCAAACAGCCAACAACTGTATTGTGGATTTTTTGGATCCCAATTGTCACACTACTGGTACCATGGTGTTTAAAATGGCAAATAAATATTAACAGACCTATTCACTTTAAAAGCAAACGGACATCCTGTTTATGCAGATAACTAAAAACGTGATTATAGTTCTCAAAGAGATAAAACTAAGAGGCTTGAAATTCTGGAGTAGTGGGTCCATTTTCATGGAAAAGAATATTTGACCTGGACCTTCCGTGGTAGAGAGGGACGTTTGGGACCTTGAGATGCTCCGTGGTGAATTTCAGGATGTTGTGCCCTTCATGTCGGCATGAAGAGAGAATGGGGAGCTTAGAGTAAAAGCTACAGAAAGATGAGAAAGGAGCGAGGAGTTAGAAACTACCAATTCTTGGGGCCATTTGGAAGACAAATAGAAACCTTGATAAAAATAATTCCCATTAACTTCAAGAAGCTTATTACAAATAATTATTGAGAAAGTCGAGCTAGGCATTATGAGAATTGATAGCAGGGGGTAAAATAAACTTAAAAAGCACATTATAAAGACTCACGGTAGAGGGCACCATGATGTTATAACCAGGAGGTATTGTGTAACTAGAATCGAGTCTCAGAATGAGAAGGTAGAGAACAGAAAAGGGTGCAAGCATAGTCTGCGGTGGGCCTAGTAAGGAGTGCTTGGGAGCATTTGGGGAGGATTTCCCATCTAGAAGGGCTTTGGAATGGAGCATCTGTCTTCCCAGGGATCTGGTGGGAGTGGAGAGCAGATGACTATCCTAAGATAAAGGAAGAAGAAAATGGATGATATTGATCTCATGCGAGTCAGAAACAGTCCTGAGAGCCTGGAGGAGCACAACCTTTAGACATGTTTTGAATAAACAGACAAGCAGGTGAATAGCTGGAGACAGGTGACATTCTTTTTTGCCTTCAGCCTTATTCCTGGGCTTCCTAGAAATCTTGTATAAAGTACAAGGAAGACTTTTGTGTAGCAGGTAACATTTAGTAGTCGATTTAAAGCAGATAAGAAAATAATAAAAACAGACAGTTCCCCTAGAGTTGAAGTCACCAGCAGTTGAGGACAGCCTGACATGGCTGGGAGCTTTACTCTGGACCTCCACAACGACAGGACCCTTAACCCCCGAGACACCTCTCCAGCCCCAACATCACCAGACTTTTAGAAAGGACGATTCATGTGTTTTATTTGGTGTCATTTTAAATAAACAAACTACTTTTTGCATATCCAGAGTTCCTGAATATGATTAGAACCCATGGTGTTCTCCGTTCCTCTGGGCAAATATTGAATTACATTGATGGATTAGGATTGAGTCTAATCAATTTTGTGTAAATCTGCTTTGGCTGATGATCAGTGGAAGACACTACACCATGAGCTTTGGTTGAGAGCATGGACAGGGGTTAAACACCTGACTAAACATTCTTGCCTTTAGCTGACTTTTCTTTCCACAAATCGCAATCAAAACTGCATTTTTGTAGGGCCTAGCGAATGCTTTGACACCAGTGCAACCTCTGATGAACGAGGTGACTGACATTTTATGATGCAGTTTGATGTGTGCTGTGCAAACTATTGTTACTGATAAACCACAGTATAAAATGAAGACACATGGCTAATTATGACCAAATTTTCTCATCAATTATGTGTTGGGGGAAGGGTCGCTTGTTCTTCCTGGCTGCCTGGCTAGCTTACACCTGAAATAATCACACAGAAACCATGTTATTTAAATCACTGTTTGGCCCATTAGCTCTAGCTTCTTATTGGCTAACTCCTACATCTTAATTTAATTTATGAAATTAGCATGGTTAAAGACATAGAGATAACAAAACAATAAGCCATGAGTTGGGATGTGGCTCAGGGATTGATAGTGGCCACTTAGCATGGGCAGGGGCTTGATTCTTGGCACAGCAAATTGTCACTATCGTTGTAAATAAACAGGACAAACATTATTCACCTAAAATGACTTGATGGGTACCGTGATATTTTATTTATGTTTTAATAAATAAAGCTTGCCTGAAGATCAGAAGGTAAAACTAAGCCTAGAGGACAGGCAGTGGTGTCACACACCTTTAATCCCAGCACTAGGGAGTCACATGTCTTTAATCCCAGCACTAAAGGGGAATAAAAGATTGAAGGAGACAGAAGCTCAGGGCTCAGCCTGCAACTTCTCAGCCTTGGTAGAGGGAAGACTTCTCTAGTGGTTGGCTGCTTTGCTTTTATCATCTTCAGCTTGAACCCCAATATCTGTCTCTGAGTTTTTGTCATTTGTGCTACAGAGGGGAACCACACAAAGACTATGTGGGACAGAATGTGTAATATTTATTCAGCATCTCTATTCCTCTCCAACCTGCTACTTTTTGTCCTGCTCGCTCATTGTCTTAAAGACATGGTATGGAGTATTTGGGGGTTGTGATCTTTCTTACAAACACCTGCTGGTGGTTTCTGGAATAACAGGTAGAAAGGATGTGCTAGGAGCTGGTTGATATGTGGGCAGGGACCAGAGTAGAAGTTGGGGACACAGAGAAAGAAAAAAAGCCTGAAATAGGACTCATTGTTATGTTGCTCAAGCACTGGCTTTAGAAGCCAGTATTTTGAGGCTAAGTGACTTTAAGTGGCCATGCTCCCAGGCAGTTCTAATGAGAGTCCTGACAACCAGGATCCAAATTTAGATACCCATAATGGCTCTTCCTGGTTTGCAGATATCTTAAAACAGCGACTGTTGATGGAGTGACAGGATAGGAAACTTGGCTTCTTGCTGGTTGAGATTTTAGAGGAAATCGCTCGAAGAAAAGAGCATACCAGACTTTCTTTCCTCAGAAGGAAATGGAGGCGAGGTTAAAAATAATAACCTCTGACCTGGCTCTGAGAGTGACGTGGTGCTTGCTAAGTCAACTCCTAGTTGCTTAATAATTCACAGTATTTTAGATAAAGAAGGTAATATGCAAATAGAGCTCTCAAACTAATTCTTGGATATGGAGGAAAAATGACTTTGTAATTTCAAAGTAGTAAATTGAATGTTTTCTGGAAGATACCCAGCATACACTATTCCTAAATGACAGTTGAAATTGACAATTATGTTAAATTACCAGAAAGCTCAAGTAATTTCCAAGACTCAGTGAAAAACTAGAATGTGAATACAACATTTCGTATCTTGCATAACTCCCAAATAAGGGGAGGAAGATCATTTTGTTAATTTGGAGATGTTTCTTGGAAGATTTTCATTTGCATTTTTCTACTTCTTTATTGATTTTGATTAAAACACGCTTGTTGGGTCAACAAATCAGACATCCATACATGTAGTAAGAAAAAAAAGAGAATTGAGTTAAAACTTTTATTTTATGTAAATTTAAAATATGTTTTTCAAATTATAGATGATTGTTCATCTAAAACAAATGCATGATGTTTGGTTTCCTTAATCATTGATTTGTTTACATTTTGTGGTTTAGATAGCTCACTTTCATGTGATAACAAAGATGAGATGGGAATATCAAAGGATTTTGATAATTGCCAAATGTCAGGCATAAACATATCTGTATTGAACTAAGCCTGTAGAAATGATTTCTTAAAAACCCTAACACTAGACCCGGAATTCAGATATATGAGCCCCAGCCAAGCTTCTTTTCCTTTTTGATTTTTTTTTAAATCTCTGAATGTATGAAACACAGGCAGATGTTTTCGGCCCTCTCTGTGGTCTGTTGTCTCTTGATTGGAACGTGTCCTAAGGGAAGGCAGGGGGAGTTTAGCAGGTCTTCTGGGCAAGTTTCCCATTTGTGTGGAGTGTATGGTATCTGGCAGCTGGAGACCCACTGACCCCTAGACTTCACGTCTTCCTATGATGCCCCCCACCAGCTCCCAAGTGTGGACTGGACTTGTCTGTTCAGTCCTAACTAATAAATAAAACGTGGCAAAAAGGTGATGTAGGTCAATTGTGTGGCTTTTGCTTTGAGTTCCCTTTCTCAGAACTCTTCTGCTAGTGCGTGTGATCTGTGAGACACGGAAAGGGGTGGGTGGGGGTTGGGGCACACTGACGCTTTCTGCTCACAAGTTTTCGGGACGTTAGCAACCCCCCAGAAACAAAGTTCAGACAAGTTCCTCTTGTTCCAGTAAGAACTTGAGCTACTGCAGAGCTGGCCAACATTTCCTGCCGTCTCGTGGAATAGACGATTGAATTCAGCTTATCAAAACACTCCATACTTAGAAACTTGACAAACTTGAAACTTAGATAAGCATATACACATTTTAAAGTTTCAGAGTGTCCCATATGGTGTTTTAGCATTTGCGTATTTATTTCTTTATTGTAGCTGTGGCTATATGTATGTGATATATGTATGTTGAGTGTGCATGAGAAGGACAGAGGACAATCTATGTTATATCTGTCCTTCTACCATGTACATTCCAGAGGTTGTACATAGGTCATCAAACCTGGAAGCAGGTGCTTTTGCTCACTCAGTCATCTTGCTAGTACTTGGACAATATTTAAAACCAAGAAGTTACTGGCTACTTGCCTAGCACTTAAACCAAATCTGTATTACACATGGAAGCCATTGATGTGAGATGCGTTGATCTGGAGGAGCAGTTGAATCTCTTATAGAAACGGTAAGGGGTAGGGGGCATTGCTATTTCAAGCTGGTAAGTTCTGCCCTATGTGTTGAGGGGCGACAAGTAACTGATCCTTCATAATAATTAGGTGAGGGGCCAAATGATCCTCAGGCTCCACTCAGCTTTCTGACGTGGGTTTTAATTGGTTCCTTGTGTGAAGCGCCAATAATAGACATTTTATATTCCCCTTTCTTCTGGGATAGAACACAGTTTATTGCTTTGATGGTAAGCGTACTATGGAATTTGCATTATTTTTTAAAAGGTAACATACTTGTTATAATCTCTACTAAATGGAGAAGTAGATTATTTTAAGGCAATAAAACTTCAATAGCATGAACCATTCTGAAATAAACAAAGCTGCTGTGGAAATGCTAGGCAATTTTATTTGCTCAGTTGCTGTGCTAGGACCATCACAGTGACCCATGGGTGGCACAGGCTTAGCACATGACACTGTCTCTGAATCCATCTTTCCTTCCATTTGGATCCTATGACTCACTAAATACTGTCCTGCTCGTCTTGGGAACTTTCTCAGAATCTTTCTGTCTCTTCTTAATCACTTCCTGTTCTGGCAGGCAAGGTTCTCTCTGGTCTGCGCATTCCTGCAGCCTATGGCCGATCTTCTACCATGCCCGCTTTTACAGCAGGGCTCCCAGTTGATACCAGGGTCCAGCCTACAGCCACTCTGAAAGCAGTGAACAAGAGAAAAGCAACGTTGTCAGTCCTGAAAACACACATGAAAACAGCATCATACAGACAGATCAGGTTATATTTAGGGACATATGTTCTACATGCACATTTATACATGTAACAACAACAAGTGAAAAAGAGGCCATGAATTTTAAGGCGATCAGGGAGGATTATATGACAAAGTTTGGAGGGAGGGAAGGGAACGATACATGTAATATTATTATAATTTCAAGAATAAAAAACATGCTATACTGTCAGAAGGATCAGTAGACGGCAAGCAGCAATTCCTGACCAATCTTTTGTTTGTTTTCCTTGCTTTTCCATCATGTCTTATTCCATGGTATTGTATTGGTGCCCACTGAGGCATACATTGCTCTAAAATGTTCTGCAAGTTCCATGTAAAAGTGAGGTCCTACTGTCCGGCATCTGTGAATGATGTGACTTCCTCCTGCCTTTGGACAGTCATTGTGTGTGGCAATTGAGCATGGACATGGACACTTATCTAAGAATTCAAGTCTCCTAGAACCAAATTACAATGTTTTTTGAAATTTCAGGGAAAGAAATTCAAATAAGACCCCAGACCCCTCCAGTGCCAGGTCTTTCTCTTCTGGGGAGTCACTGAGGTGGGAACATGCACATATTTGGTGTTGTGGAAGCCATGGAAAGCCCATTTCTTTCTCAGTCCCTCCAGAGAGTATTCTCCAAGGGTTTCTCCACCTCTACGGTGCTGGAGGGCAGCCCTGCCGTCCTTGATCCTGCAGGGAAATGGTGCTCACTCAGCAGGGGGACCCCATTCTACTCTGAGGGGCCCAGTTCAAAGGCGGTTGGTTATTTCCCTAGGATGTTCCCTCCTTGCCATTTTTCTTTATTCATGACTTTGGTTCCTTTTTCTGGTGTCATTTTTCTTTCAAATGGGCTCCGTCATTTTGCACCCCAAAAGAGAGGAAACACCTTAGGTGTCCCAACTCAATATTTTCAGTGATGGTTTTTAACCTTTTTGAACATCTATCTTGATGACATTAATGTCAGATTTTCTGGTGGGAGTCAGAGGTTTTGGTTTTGTGTGGCGAGGAAATAAATCCTCTGTGTGCAGGCAGATGTATGTGTCAGGGGCTCCTTTGCTCTCATAGGGTGCATGAGCATACAGAAAGCTTAATACTGTTCAGCCCAGTTATCATCTGTGTGTGATTTTCTAATGTTGATTTATTTGTCATGTGGTGGGAATTCTACAGCAACTCTAATAATGCTGTATGTAAGCCTAAGTGTAAATAAAAGTAGACTTCAGGACCATGGAGAATAACACTGCTCTTATTTACAAAGTCGTTTGCATTTGTTAATTGCTTTTCTTCCCATCTCCAGTGGCCTGGTGTTAGCGGGACTGATCATTACAACTGTTAGTCTTCAAGTAACCAGGACCCAGTCAGTGGGCTTATAATTAATACAGTGACGAAGGATTTGCTTCACAAAATGAAATAGAACCAGTCAGTACAGACATGAAGGGCATCTTTGTTGTACCTGATAGGCCACTTCTCCTGTATAATGGTTAACCCTGTAAGTCTTCAAGACAGACAATCAAAGATGGAGGAAGTAGCTATGGCAATTGCGTTCTGTGAAGTAGCTGGGGGAAGGCAGCATCCTGCTTCCTATTCGAATGTTTCTTGTCTGCAATGAGGTAAAACACAATTGTGTGACATCCATGCTCTGCTCGTCACTACTATCGATGCTTAAAGTCCTCATCCTGGAACTAGTCTTATTGTAGATTTAAAAAGGAAGCATGTACTTTATGGAAGAAAAGTCATGCTGCTGAAGACATTTATTTTTGTATACATGTGAGTGCTGATAAATTCATTAATATTTTGTGAAAGAAAGGGATTAGAAACACAATGGGGAAAATGAATGGTTTAATTTTTCAAGTTAAAGCTATTCTTTGTCAGTTCCGTGCATGTATATCAGTCATGCTGATTGCTCTCTCTTCCACTCCCTCCAATCTTCCTACTTTAGCAAACACCCTCCTCCCCATGAGTCCTTTTGTATCTTTTTGTTTTGTTTTTGGACCAGCTGAGTTTAACAAGGAAGTCTGTGCAATCATGAGCTTAGAACTGTGCACTGGAGCCTGGTAGACTCACCACTGAGCACAGTGACTGCCCTTAGACTCCACCAGGATCCAGTGATTCATAGGAAGAGGTGTGGCCCTGTGAGGCCCTGCCCAACCCATGACTGGCTGTGGAAAAGCCCTAGTCCCTTGCAGATGCAGTGCGGGCAGCCACAAAGGCTATGCTACCGTGGCTGCAATGACTCTGTCATGCCCAGCAGACAGCATCCACAGCTCTTCGCACCATCTTTTACTTCTTACAGTCTACCCATCCCTTCCACCGAGACTCCCTGAGCCATAGAGGGATTGTTACAAAACTGTCCTATTTAGGGCTGAAGACTCACTCACCACATTTTCTCAGCACCTTGGAGAGTTGTGAAACTCTCCATCCACCGGTTCACTGCTGCTGGCAGCAGAGAGCAGTATCTCTGATCACTGTGGAGAGATATTGCCTAAAGCTCACCTCCAAAAAAGAGGGATACTATGCTATATTAATCATAATTCAGTTCTACATAAATTGGGTTATGTTTCTCAATGATGAATGAATAAACACTCACAGAAGAAATTTATTGTTTAGACAGTGATGTTATAAAACCATAAATTAAAATGTTAATATTTTTACTGCCTGCCCTCTTGAAATGCCCTCACATCACAGTGTATGGAGTTAGGGGAGTGAGGGGTTGGAACATAAGAGGTTACTCTGGTTGGGTCTTTCAAGGCCAGTGATGTGATCATAAGGACTCTACTCTCCAGAGCTGAGGCAACCATATTCAGCACCCTCCCCCGACCCTCCAGTCCCATTACATTGGATATTAAGACTCCAGGACACACATTTTTTTTAGGCTCACAAACATTCATTTCATAACACTGCCTAAAATCATGTAAAAGAATTGTTATGGGCCATAATAAGGGAGCTGTAAAACTGCTGCTGCCTTTTGTTGCACGTTTAGAAGGATTGTGGGTATGATTTCTATTGCTTCCTTTTCTCCACATTAGCCACAGGAGGAGCCCAGCAACCCTCAAGGCCAGGTTTTCATTTGTGATCATTATTTGCCAGTCTGTCCTTTAACACACTATGGGGTCTGGGCCCCAGCAGCTCCGTGTTTTGAGGCCTGTACTTGTGATGTCTTCGGTTGACGTTCTCTCCAGATGCAACATTCTCATGCTAATGGGAAGGCAGCTATTTTATACTTCATAGTGTCTAGTACATAGTGTTTCTCCCATCCATCTTCTGCCCTTGATATACGTGTCACCCAAGAGTCTAGGAAACTGGCTATTCAATCACCAGGAACAAAAGAACAGCGTGTCCCGAGCACCTCTCCCAGGACAGGCACTTGGCACAGTTAGACTCCTGGTACAGTTTTGGATAATCCTTGGTCATTATTTTCCAAGAAGTTGAATTTGAGAATAAAGTTCATAAAGTGACTATAACAAAGACAGATGTTGCAAACACCCTGAGGCTTCCTTAGAAACAAGATATTTGATATAGAAAATTAGAACTTTGCATTTAGTATTAAGGTTTGGAGAAGGAAAATATATTTTTATATATTACAGATTCACAGCTGAAGCCCGCATAATAAAAGACTGACTAGCAAGGGAACAACATACTAATTTATTTGATGTAAGTTTTGTGTAACACATGAATTTTTACAAGGAAAGTGAGACCCTCAGAAAAAATAAACTTGAGTATTTTAGTACTAGGTTTGATGATGGCTGGTAATTCCTGAATACATAGATTAGGAAGAGTACAGCATCTAATGGTGATGGACGTGGACTTGAGTGGTTGGGTATAAAACACCCCACAGGTTGTGTGTTTGACCCTTGGTTGATAGCTGGTGATGATGAACATTCCTAATGATAGCTTCCCAATCCCCCTTTTGAGTACTTTAATAGAATCTTGGTAGTTGCATCAAGGGTAAAGCCCAGGAATGTCTTAGAACTTGCAGACCATCAGCTCCCGACAGAAGGATGCCATCATGACATCGTACATAAGAAAACAGGATTACTGGTGGCTCTTGATGTTGGGAGTAGTAACTTGCAACCAACACATCTAATTTTCTTTAAAGTTCTTGAAAATATGAAAGCTGTCAACAGTACTGTTTTCTGTGTTTTTCCCTTGAGCAAAACAGAAAATCCATTCCATCAAAATAGTTCAGTGGTGTGTTCATGTCCATGCAGGAGTGTAACATTCTATACTTGAAATCATACCCAATATTTGAAGAACCATGGGTTTAATCTATTCATATCCACTCTTTGATGTTTAACATTTGAACAGCTTAGGCATATCTAAGTCTGGAGGACACAGGATATGGTGATTGGAAGAATGAAAACAGAGTATTTCTGTGTTTCCTTAGTGCAAAATAGAGTATTCTGATTGGTAGTTTATAGATAATAGAAAGATAGACAGAAAATAGATAGTAGAGAGATAGATGATAGATAGTTAGATAAATGGTTAAATAGTTAGACGGTAGAAAATAAATAGGTAAGAAGAAAGTTGAGGGATGATAGACGAAATCTAACAGATGGTAGGTAGACTGATAAATAGATATAGTTAATAGATAACTGGATAGAGGATAGACAGTAAGAAGATGCACAGATGGTGGATAAATGGATAAATGCTAGACAGATCATAAATGGACAGATGATGACAGTAAATAGGAGTATAGATAGATGAATATAGGCAGCAGATAGATGGGTGCAGAAATAAAGAAGTGTCGGTAGATGGACAGTGGTGTGTTGAGCAGTTAATTGCATATCTGACTTAGGGTCTTCGTGAAATTTGCTGACTGAAAACCTAGGAGAAACTGGTTGTGAAAGGAGCAGGGTTACTACCTAGGAATGACTCTGACACACTAAGAATAGTATAAAAAAAAAAGGTCAAAGTGCATAAGCGTGTCTATCAAAGATGGGGCAGGCAGAACTGCTGGAACATGTTTTCCTGGAGCCATGTCAATAGGCCCTTAAGATCAGAATAAGACATCAAAGCTTATTTATTTTTTTGCAGCTAGTTTTTGAGGCGTAAACAAAGCTTGTGTCTTTGCGTATGTGTATAGCAATGGCTTCTCTCTAATTATTTTAAAACTCATAACAAGATGGCTGATAGCTTCAGGTTACCATGTATCAAAATTTATGCAATATTTCCAGGAAAGCATTAAAATTTATAGACTTTCTATTGGAGTCCTACTTAAAGTATTACCGTGGTACATGGTGCATGGATTGTCCCCAGGAAACACTGACGTAAATTCAGCCTTGAAGACAAGGACCATGAATAATTCAACTAAAGGAATGGCCAAAGTTTGAGACGGAAAGATATTAAATTTTCAATGTTCTGGAAAAATTTGATTATTCCTGGAAGAGGAACTTTAGGTAGCTGGTCAGTCTTAAATAACTGTACACCGTTCACAATTAGAAGTGACACTATGTGATACATATCATTCCTCATATCACAAAGAAGAATTTCTATTAACATTGCAAGAACTTCCCACCTGTGTTGATTCTGTCTCTCCCTCCCCATGACTGACTTTCTAACATGGACCAGCAATACACCTGTCCTTATATTATTGAGTGAATAATGAAGATGAAGACCCGTGACTCCTTAACATGGACCAGCAGTTGCCTGCCCTGGAATCACTGAGTGGAAGATGAAGATGAAGAGGCTCACTCATCATCTCTCTGAACACGACTCTCAGAACTCCAGAAGAGTTGCTGTGAAGAAATTCTCTTACCAAAATAATAAATTTAAACTTGGCATGCAATCTTCCTTTAAAATACCTTGAAAACACTTAAAATTTTCCAGTCAGTGCCCCCAAGGTGCCCGTATTTTCTAAGGTATTTCTGTTTTTAGTAAATAACATTACCAGCCTTTAATCAATAAACAAAATTTTCCATCCGCCTCCCAATCTATTTTGTTTGCTTCTAAACACCTCTCCGATCTGTTTTCCTCCACGCACACTTGTCTCGTTTCATCTAGTTCTCAAGGCCTCCCCTGCTGATTGCTCTGTCTTCTGAAGTAACCTCCTCCCACTCCCAATTCCCTGATTTCTCATCCGGTCTCGACTTGGAAGCCAGAGCGATAATAGAAACACATTCATCTTGCCTTCTTACCCCTACCGCCTTAAAATAAATTGCCAGTGGAGAAAAATAAAGCAAAGCATGTTACTTCTCTGGTGCTTCCTCTTTACTCTCTCGGAGACTCACTCGGAGACCTCTGTCTGGCTCATCCTTTGGTCTCCAGCTCGCTGGACAGCGCAGCCCCTGGCTACTGGACACAGTGCATCTTCTGATTCCTCTACTCTCTGCCCCTGTGCCTCCTAATCCACACAACGTGCGTTCCGGTTCTTCTTTTAAACATGACTTCTTTTAGAATATTCCTAGGATTCACCCAACATGATTAATACCCTTCCAGCTTTAATTGAATGTTTGGTTTAGGTAATTGTGGAAAGAGAGGAATGCAGCCACGAAGCAAAGAAATTCCCTACATCCTTCACTCAGTTTTCTTCAATGGCACAACCAGGGCATCAACAATAACATCATGTATCCACAGGTTGGCTGACCTTCATTCCCGTGTGTGTGTGTGTGTGTGTAGCTGCATTCTGTGTTTATACGTATGCAGTCCTGTGTGCATGCCCACAGACACAATTTGGTTTCATCACAGGGATCCTCTCTTGCAGGCTTCCCCACATCGTCCCATTCCCTCCTGGTCTCCTGGCACCTGGTCTTTTCTTCACTTAACCTTTTATGCTTCATTTTATTATCAATGTATGCTTATGTCTTCACTTGGCTCATATGTTCTTTGTCTGTTTGCATGTGGTGGTCACAGTCCTGGTTAGACTCAAAGTTCATTAGGTTTTGTTGACCAATCTGTTTCCAATTTCTATTACATCACTATGCACCAAGATAATTCCATTTTTTGGGCTACTCTTGCACTTCAAAGCAAAGACAAATAATGTGTGGTGGGGAAAGCCTTATACAGGAAGCAATGCGCTAAGCAAAACCCGAGTCCCAGCGCTGGATCTTCCATGTGTTATTCGGGCTGCAGAGTGGCCTGGCCCAGCCGCACAGTGAGATCAGTGGGAACATGAGCAAGCATGCGCAGAAACACCTGGCTTGCTAACTGCTAAAGAGGTTGTGCTCTATGGCTGATAAAACGGTGGCGCTTCTGCTCAGGGGTCAAACTGACACTGAAGCCCTCAGTGAAGATAGTGGAGGAAATGCTCAGACTGAGCCTAACTTCAGGGTCAAAGCCATGGCATCACTGAGCAACGGAGGCCATTTCGTGTGTAATCCTACTTCATATGTTAGCTTCTGATCGTGTTCAAAGTCCCATGTGATTTTTCTACGACACTATACACCCATGTTCGTAGTTTGGGTAGGTGCATACACGTACACGCAAATAGTTAATCACATATATGTAAAGTTCTAAGTATCTAATTCTTCCCCAAGAAAAGCCACAACACAGAGGTTATGAAACTCACAGAGAAACAAACAAACAAAAGCCAATCCTGGTGGCAGAAATTGCTCTGAAGGTGTGGACATCTCTTCCCTCCATCATCAGCCACCACCAGAAGCCACCCACACTGTCCTCATCAGTCCCTACCCGTCAGTGCCTCTGCTTATATCACCTGGTAAATCAGCCTCCTGCTTCCCTTGGTGTAAATGACTGATAAGCAGACTAGCCTGCGGGCCAAGTTCATCAATAGTGGCATCGCAGGGCTAATTGGGGTCACCTGCATGTTCCCCATTGACTTGGCTAAGACAGGACTGCAGAACCAGCAGAATGACCAGCGTGTTACGTCAGCATGTCTGACTGAGCTACTTCAGTGTGTCCAGGGGAGCAGCAGCAAACCTGACCCTGCTCGCCCCCGAGAAAGCCGTCAAGCTGGCCGTTAATGACTTCTTCAGACGTTAGCTCTCTAAGGGTGGACAGAAGCTGATCCTGTCTGAGGAGATTGGCAGGCTGCAGGGCTGGCACCTGCCAGGTGATTGTGACCACCCCCATGGAGACGCTGAAGATCCACTTGCAAGATGCAGGCTGCATTGTTGCTCAAAGGAAGATTCTGGCTGCCCAGGCTCAGCTCTCAGCCCAGGGAGGTGTCCAGTCCTCAGTAGACTCAAGGAACCTCAGTAGAGTTTCCATGGCCTCAGCCCACGGCCACCCAGCAGACCCATGACCCGCTGTGGAAATATGGTATTGCTGATTTCTGCAAAGGACTGGGGGCCACTCTGCTCCCGGATGTCCCCTTCTCCAATGTCTACTTCCCCCTGCTTGCCAACCTAAACCAGGTGGGCTGCCCATCTTCCAAGAGGTTATCTTTCTGTCAGGCTGTGTCACTGGAAGTGCAGTCACCATGGCTGTCAACCCCTGTGATGTGAAGACTGGACTCCTCACTTGAGCTAGGCATCAATGAGGACAAGCAGTCGGTGTTTCTATACTGCACCAGGAAGATCTGGAGACATGAGGGCCCCTCAGCCTTCCTGAAAGGTGCACACTGTCATGCACTGGACATTGCCGCATTGTTGGGTATCGCCCAGGTAGTCTGCGTCCTGGGCATCACTGAGTCCCTGCTGCGGCTGCTGCAAGAATACTGGGACTGAGCCCATGTCTGCTTCTCCCCATCCTAAGGGCTAGGACCAGAACATGGTGGAGAGCGCAGCCTCAGGAGGTCTGGTCTCTCCCCGGTCCTTCCCAACCCAGGTAGGAGGGGAGAGGATGCAGGGTCCAGATGGATGATGCGCACATAGGCCCCCGTGGGGTCTTGAAGAGGAAAAAGTTGGACTCTAGGTCTTATATATGTAGAAAATGCTGAAATCTGTGCATTCCTCAAGCAAGTCCCGTCGAGACAGTCCTGTCCCATCCCTGTACCCCAGCCTAGTCCTACCTGGCCTGAACATTCCCTGAGACGGAGCCGTTCTCTGTACTGGGAGGTTCTCCTGGTCACACACACACACACACACACACACACACACACACACACACACACACACAATTATTTACTGAATTTGCTGTGCCCACATGGCTCTGCCTGTCCTCTGTCTATCTGTCCTACCTAATTCCTTTTGCCTCCAGCCAGCCTTGCAGTAGGACTGGAGTGTTCTACCCTCATGTGAAGGTTGGGTGAGCTGCCACATTCGATCCTGATCCCAGGCACTCCACACATACTCTTCCTAGTGAGCTTTTGGGCCTCCATTCCATGTGGGTCCCAGAAAACTTGAGGTCTTTGTGTGCCTGCGGCGGGGAAGGTTACCCCCAACACGCCCCAACAGTCAGCTGACCAGGCTGCCTGGGGATGGCCCTTAAGGACAGTTGCCTTTCACTATGGGGTCAGGCTCCCTGTGCTTAAGTGCTGTGTGCCTCAGGCCTTCTACCGACCCCTTGCGATCATTTTGTTCTCCAGCCTGGTAACTCTCCTGAGAGAGCCCTACTCCTGGAGAGTGCCTGTGGGGAAGGGGCAGGCATGATGGTGGAGACCTGGGCTACTCAGCTCTCTGGGCTTCTGTTCATATTTGGCAAAACTCCATCCACCCTTCCAGCCATGGATCCTCCCTTCTGAATCAAAGCAGCCCCCCTCCCCTGTCCTGGCCATGTGATTGTGTTTGGTGATTGACTAAAGGGCCATTTCTGTGTCCCTCAAGCCCCACACCCTCCAAGAAGCCCCCTTCCCTGTGACACCACCTGGGGCTGGAGCCTACGCAGTACCTACTTCACTGTTGCTCCCAGGAGCCTCCTCTCCCGTCACGTCTGTACCTTCAAAGCTGCTGCTACTTACAGAATTGTATTTTTTCCCTTTTGAAGAGTTTTAAGAAGTTGTAACTTTTTGTGTCTTGTCATGGAAAAGATACATAAATTTTCTAAATAAAACAAACAAACAAACAAAAAACTGCTGCATTCAGAAAAAAATGAACTCACCAATGAAAAACAGAAGGTTCTGCAAAGAATGAAGTATCATTTCAGCGAGACAAGTGGCTGTCTACTTTCCAGGACACATCTCCGTGTTCACGTATGAGCAGTCATATGTGCTTTAAGACGGTGAAACTGTGATTTCTTTCGTGGTGGGAAGAGAAAGTAGCATGAGATAGTTTTTCCACTGAATTGCACAGAACAAGCATGAGGTTTTTGTCCTTGTTGCTGTTGTTCCACGACAAGCGAGACCAAGGCCAACCCAGGGGCTGGTGTCTGCCCGTGGGCCATGTAGGAGGATTGTCTGCAGGAGAGGGAGGTTCATACTGTCTACAGGGTATGCAAATGATCTGTCTGCTGCATCACCCATCAGCCGGCCTCCCCTTGACTATATGGCATGGCTAGAGCAGCCATCCTCTCTTGGTCTGATTTGGTGAGATTAGGAAGAGAGATTACATACCTAATAAGCCTCCCCAGGTACCTGAAAGCAAATAAGGTCAAGTATAAAGGGCTGGGGTGTGGTCCGGTGTCTGGGGAAATGCCTTACATAGCACATACAAAGTCCAGAGTTTAACCTCCATCCAGCACTGTGTAGACTTGGTGTGGTGGTCCTGGCACAGGGAAGATGAAAACAGAAAAGTCAGGAGTCCAAATCATTCTTATCTTTTTGGTACATAGGGCAGTTAAGGCCAGTCTGGGCTACATGAAATGCTGTCTTTAAAACAAAAGTGTGGGAAATAGTAATTTTTCATGAGACAATACCTCCATCATCTCTCCCCCAGAATATCAGAGCTCCTCTGCATCCAGCTGACCACAAGCACTAACTTCTGCAGGTGTGTCTTAGAATGGTGACTACGTTTACGTCACTTCCTTGGATGATAAAGGTCAAGTCACCAGGGTGATGACCTACACATGGCAAAAATGGACCTCTTGCTAACAGGGCAAAGAAATTACATCAGTTTCTCTAAAATTTTAATTTTAGGAAAACCCCATGGAGTGCCTTACGTTTCTTTTTTAGAATAACTTTTATATCTACAGATAAACTTTCATTTTTAAAAGTACATTAAGATAAAGAGAATCAAGTGGTATACCTTGGCCAGAAGGAAAATTATCCAGAAAGCGATTAAACAGACCAGTGAGCGAAAGAAAAGCAACTTAGTGCACAGTGGGGAGGAGGGTGCACCAAGATTGTAAGAAATTCACGAACACATAATTTCATAATGACATGCTTCTCTCATGGGAGAGTTTGACTATCACCATTGAACAAAGTGATTTAAAGAGTTTTCCCCTCAAATTTATTTAGTCTCTGGATTTGTCAAATGTGGTCTTTGCATTAATCGGATGAAAGCTTTCTCAGATTGCACAGTGCTCAACTAAATTCTTAACCTGCCTACAAGTATCGGCTGCCCCTAGGAGGTGGCTGTGGAAACCAGCAGAGCCAAAAGGCAAGATTTGAGTTCTTCCCACATCGTTCTTATCAAGGGGAAGGGACTGGAATGATTTTTATAGAGGAGAGGTATGATAGGATGAATTCTATGGACCATTAACAAATAAATGAACTATATCATTCAAAAAATACGCTCCATCCTCCACACTCAGGGACTTCAATGAATCAGAAAAGTGAGTCCACCTGCTATATGTGTGGGTGCATGCACGTGTGCACACGTGTGTGTTTATTATCAAGACAGTGAATGTCAGGAGTGCATATATTTGTTATAATTTTGTGAGATATCCAGAACCTAAATATTTGTAAATGTTAGGTAGAGCTCATTTGAAGGTTCAGAAGAGTCCTCTTGGATCCCTAGTTACTGTGGTCTGTTATGGCCAGAAAGAAGTAAGACTCTGCTGACAACCCGGGAAGGTCTAGGGAAGTAAGACAGACCCTGCCCAAGCTCTCCTTGCCATTCCTAGCCTCTGCTGAATATTCAAGGTCATTGTTCCTGATATCAGCACCTTAGCGTTTGCATGTGCTTACCAGCTAATAAGTCCCTGTCCCTCATAACTAAAGAAATGCTCACGCACTGGGCACCAACTGCGTGTGTTACAATTATGACACACGGTGGGATTGGTCCCTTTGACTTTCCTGTAATACTAAGGTCACCCATATAAAAAGGAAAGATCTTGTCCAGCCCTATAAAGGGAACCTGAGTGTTCGGTAACAACCTAGAGTTCCACGGTGCGTTCCTTTGCATGGCAATATTGGACAAAATGTGAGGCCAGAACATTCCTACAATGAGACCATCTCAGTGGTACATCTTTAAAAGCACTGCTTAATTTTATGCGGTGTTTTGAGTAAGAACTTCATTCAATCTTATTTATCACTTTATGTGAGTCCAAAGCACGTAAAGAAATAAAAATGTCAAGTTTATTAATAAGTATGGCTCGTTGATAGGTCACATTTACTGAACTGAAACAAACAAATGTTGTTTAAAGTTTTATTTGAAGATACATTTGTAAAACGAAGAGCCAGACCTGGCTCTGTGAGTTTAAAATTAGTTAAACAGGCACTAATGTTGAAATCTTGGGAGAATTAATCTAAGTTCCAGAAGTTAATGTTCTGTCCATTGACAAATGATCCCAGAAGTGCTCTAGAAATCTCAGATTTTTTTCATGCTTCAATACTTAGTTAGATGGAGATAGGAGGGAATGATAAGTTCTTTTGACTATCAGGCTACGTTTTGACATTGACATATTGAAGTAGAAATATTTAAGATATTTTCTCTGATGTACTCAAGTCAATGAACATCTGGAGGTGGGGCCACCCTATGAGATCAGGTTAAATCAGTGACCCCTGTCTCAATCCTCTCCCTTTTCTGACTATCCTCTTCATGTATGTTAGCTTCATTAAGTCGCTGCTGATCTTTAGGTCCTATACACCGTGATTCCTAGGGGGAAATGGAGAGAAGCCGTCTGTTTCAGGATCACTAACCATGGTCTGACCATCTGGGTCAGAGCGCCCGTGAACTGGAGTAGAGAGGCACCTTCTCCCAAAGCGCTCACATCAGGAAGCAATCTGAAAATGAAGAGAAACAGCATACACAAGCAACCAATGTCCACACCTCCCGGGGCTCCTGGGGACCCCTCTCATAGCTGGATTCAAAGAAAATAGATTTCAGAATGTAGAAGAATAGACGGGAGTCAAAATGAGAGCTTTCCATTTAATGCCCCTTCTGATAACACAGATTGACTCATGAAGGACAAGTCAACTGTGTTCCTATCAAGTACACACAATGGCAGCAAAGTAATAAGATGGGGGTCACCTTTGTCTTTGTAGAGTTTGGGACTGGGGTTCCATTGTTCAGAACACATTATCTTATATGCCAGCTGCTGTCTTGAAGAAAGGAAATGTTGATAGGCTCCTAGACATCTTTACAGTTCAACATTCCTTTCCTACTACACAAAGACCGAAGTGTGGTTAGTTTTAACAGCAATGGATTACAATCTAGAATTACGAAGGGAGAGAGTCCCAGTGAGGGGCTGCCTACATCAGGCTGACTTGTGAACGCGCCTATGGGCACTCATCTTGATAATATTTAGGTGGGAAAGTCTGCCTGCTACGAGCAGCATCATTCTCTGGCCTTTGGATCCTAATCCAAAAAAAAAAGAGAGAAATCTAGGTGAACCCTGAACATGAATGCATTAATTTCTCTCTGCTTTTGAGTGTGGATGTGATGTAAACAGCTGTTTTAAGTTACCTGATGTCCCTATTGTGATGGTCTGTAACCTGTAATTGTGAGCGCAAATAACCCCTTTCTGACTTGGGTTACATTTTGTACAGTAATTTATCACAGCAACAAAATGGAAATTAATACAGCTACAAAAATAAATTAATCAGTTATCGCTAAGAACACGGTATGTGTCATATGGCTTATCTACCTTGAAAAATATAAGCCAATCCACAGCAGCAAATTCCACAATGACTTTCTACTTCCAGTGGTATTTACTTGAGTCCCCTCAGCAGTCTTTAGTCTTCATCCTGTGGTTTGTTCATTATTTTCTTGTGGTCACTTAAGTCTTGGCAAAGGTTGGGAGAGGAGCCCTGCTCACTCCTTCCCTTAGCCCAGCAGGGTACTTCTCCTAGCCAGTCTAGCGCAGTAACAGATAGGGGCAGGACACAGGATATGCAAGACTCCGGTGGTTAGGCAAAAGATGCACGTACGATGAGTAATGTTTCCAATTTTACCGATTTCCGACCCAGAAAAGCCAGTGGATCCAAATCAGAACTGAAAGAGGTGGTATGTCTGATGCTTCAGTGACAGGCAGCCATCCCCGGGGTTCCAAGTCCCCCTTTCTAAGGTGCACTGCACAGAAGGGGATGGCAGAGGCGTTTGCATGGAAAGCTCGCCAGCGTGTGGAGAAAATAACACGCCTAAGCAGCAAAGACACGGGCTGTGGTGCACGATTTTCTCTGATGTGGGTGATCCCTCGGGGGATCACTTAAAAGGCAGCCATGCTGAATCGTCCCTCCAGAGCCTGGCATTCAGGGTCGTCTGCAAGAAGAGGGCAGACGGGAAGGTATAACCAACTTTTGAATAAGGTCCATCCCACTGTGCATTTAGGTCAGGGATGTCTTGTCGCTTTCTCTCTTGCTCTGTTTTTAAATTAGGTAAGTGTGGGTAGGCGAGGTGCAGGTGCCTGTGGAGGCCACAAGGGGGCATTGTATCCCATACAGCCAGAGCTACAGGCAGTTGTGAGCCATACAGAGTGGGTGCTGGGGACTAACTACCCTCAGCCCCTTTGCCACAGTGGTATGCACTCTTGACCACTGGCCATCTCTCCTGTCCCTGTATCTATCTTACTCTATCTTAATCCTGTATTGCTACTCCTTATAGCCTCATATCTCTGGTTCTCAGCATTGGCTTTTGCAGTATATGACTTGACCATGCCTGTTTCACCACGGCCTTGTCTTCTCTCCCCATCCCAAACCCCTCCAACCTCTCTGTATGTTTTGCACACTTCAGTCTTCCACTCTTAAATGCCAGCTTTCGGTGGCATGAGCTGGAATACCCCTTCTCATTTCTGCATCCTAACATCTGAGCAGGATTTTATACAGCAGCCAATCTAGTATGTGGAAAGGACCACATTTCTGGTTCATCTCTCAAGTCTCGAAGGCCTCCATGAAATGGTAGCCTGGTTTCTGCTAGACTCCTTTACAGATGCGGACGAGAAGGGCAGAAGTCAAGACGGCTTCAGAAAACCTGCCCGGAGTTCCCCCCTTTCACTTTCAAGCAGAACGTGAACTCTGGGAAGGTCCCAGGTGGTCTCTTTTAGGTTTTTGTCATCTGGAGCCACACACATCCAGTTGTTCCTCTTCACTTTGAACACCCTTCAGGTGTTGGCAGGTGTCTCAGAGCTGTCTCTCTGTGTTGTCACGTTTTAACCCTTCACGAGTGTGGTCCCCTCATAGACTGACCGTCACTGTGGCCCCTTTGCTTTGGGGAATTCATTTGGTCAGTGTAGTACAGTGTTCTGTCTGTGATGTCTTGAATACAGAAAGACTGTAGACCATTTCCTATTCGTGCTGGAAGCGCCTCTGTCTCTAAGAAGCCAAGATCATGCAAGCATGTCTGCTCCCACATCATCCCGAGAGAGCTCACCACAGGCTTGTCATTAGCTGTGATAAAGATCACCTTATGAGATCAGCCTGCAGCTTTGCATCTAAGCTAATGAAGTTTCAGCACTGTAGAATGCTAACCAGTTATGACCTTTAGACCTGCAGGCTCTCTTCAGCTCCATCTTTAGGCAAACGGATTAGCCATGCGGCGATGCAAAATGTTTTGTTTCATGCTGGCTTCCAGTGTGGGGAGTCAAACAGAGTCCTACGCTGTAAAAACAGAAACAAACATTTCATTTTGCTTTAAATACAAATGTATAGCATCCAACTAAAAATGACTTTTTATGCTGGAGAGGGAGGAATAGCAGTCCAGACCCTGAACCACCTGGGGCAGCATGTAGCCAGAGTAGGTCTCTGACCTCCTTACACATGAGAGAGCTCCCTGCTGCAGTTCCTCGGAAGCAAAGGGAAACTCGTCTCTGATTCTCTGAGGTCCTGTATTAACTACTTCAGTGCTTTCCCTAAGCATTCATCTCAGGTTAAACTCAAAGCAGGATAAAGGAATGAGGGAGGATTGGTGCAACCACCTGGAAGGCTCCAGCCCGCTGCTTTACACAGTGCTTGCTCTAACGACCCTCAAGCACATGGCGTACGGATGAGCGTTTTAGATTCCTAGAGCTAGTTGAAGATCAGGTGCTCTGTGAGAGAGGACTGTGGTAACTGCAGAGAGTCCAGCCACTATAAATGCTGTGGCTTACTGTTAAAAGATGAGAAGGGGACTTACAAGGAAGAACTGGGCACACATGCGCGCACATGCACTTACACATATGTCGCTAATATAAAGGATGTTGCTTTGATTTGGAGACGGCTCGACCCTGTGAGTTCCTGTGTTGGTGGCTTGGCCATAAATGCAGCAACGCTGAGATTGTAGGACCTTTCATGGGTGGGGCCATGGGGCGTATTGCGAATTCCGTCCAAAGGGGCTGATGCTCTGTTAGCACATGCTGTAGCTGCTTTTGCAAGAGCCAGGAGTTGAGAGAGTGCGCTGATGCCTCAGCTTCAGGCCCCTCAGCTCTCTGTTCCTGTTTCTCCTTCCAAAATGATCTCCCTTGACCGGTTCCCACGATAAAGCTAACTAAATACCACACACCCTCACCAGAAACCAACCAGATACGCTCACCTAATTTTGAATTTTCAACACCCAAAGCTACGATCTTTAAGTTGGTACAAAAAAGTAAAATAGGGACTGCTTATAGCAGTAATAGGTGACCACAGACAGCAGTGTTTTTTTTTTAAGTCGTCACCCCACATCGGCTCATCCTTACAGTCCGAGCCCCAGTTCTGTGAATACCTCTAATTAACACAAGCTTGAATTTTGTTAACTGCTCCCTAGCATTGAAAGAGTAGAGTTGACCGGGATGTATATAATCAAAGAAAGAGATGAAGCCAGACACTGGGGATATTCTGTGCTTATACATATTCCAGTTTTGAGTCTTTTGGCTGGGCAAATAATTTCTACCCGTGGGAAAGAAGTCTTGTTTTCCAAGCTAGAGAATAACTCGCTGGAGATGGAGTCGCACCAGCTAGAAGGAGATGCAGTTGCTCAGCTATGGAAACATTGTTTTAATGAATTGCAGGGTACTGTTGCTCAAATGCTGGAGGACTTCTGTAACCACTGTGTCTCAGCAGGCAGCACTGACGCACAGAAGGCAGGAAGGCAGATTTAGTTAACTGTAACTTAGTAACGTTTCCTCCAGCCCATTCTTAAGATCTGGTAGTCAACAAAACAATGCCACGCCTTTGCTTGCATTATTTGTTGACTTTGAGGCCAAGCCTTTGCTTGCATTATTTGTTGACTTTGAGGCCAAGCCTTTGCTTGCATTGTTTGCTGTTCCCTAGATTCTCCCATCATGACTGATTTCTGATAGAGCACCAGGCAGCTGTAGGAGACACATCATATGGAAATATTCAGTGTGCTCCAGGAGGGCCCAGGTGACCATAAACACAGAACAATGAGTAAGAAACAAGAAACAAGGTGACTTATCTCTATTTCTGTATTCATTATTTTTTCTTGTTTCTTCAACAAAGTATCTGATAAAAGCAGCTTAAAGAAGGAAGGTTGTTTTTGACTCAGAGCTTGTTGGTTAGTCCATCAGTGTGGGGAAGGCATGGTGACGAAAGCTTACTGTGGCTGGTCTTATTGCATCCGCAGTCAGGAAGCAGAAGGAGTGCTGGTGTTTATCTCTCACGCGCCTTTAATTCAGTCTGGAAACGGCTCATGGAATGGCGCTGCCAACAATCAGTAAAGTTTTTTTTTTCTCCTCAATGCTGTGAAACAAAAAGAACCTATTTTCCAAAGCAACATCTCCTTAGACCCAAATTTTGAAGTCAAAATACCTTTATGTTGGTTTAACTTAGCAGCCCCCAGAAACAAATGCCTCTCTGCAGTCAAAACAAACAAACAAACAAAATACAATAATATACATAATCAAGACTCTGTGTTTATTCCATCTTTACTTATTTTTTTACTCCTTTAATGTATGACTTCTTTAAAGACTTTGTTTCTTAAAACGATTTATTTCTTTTTATAACTGTCTATACTCTTTTTCTTCTCTATTCCAAACCTATGTACATTTTTTTGAACACACTGTGTCTTGTTTAGAAGTCTTTTATGTCTGAATCTGTCCTGTTGTATATCTGAAATCCTTTTCTAACAAGAAGCCTTTTAAAATGGGAAGCAGTGTGATCACAGTTGTCCCGGACGCTGGCTTAGGTACCTTTACCACCAGCTCTGGGACTGCCGGGTGGGAGCCACGCTCACCACCTTAACTCTGGGAAGGAGCATGCAGCGCGTAAACCCTATTTATCTGAGTAAAAGCTAAATCTACCATGCAGCACACTGCACAGCCTGGAAATATCTGTGTATGGCAGTGGGGATCTGCCATGTTCTCCTGCCTGTGTACACCTAGCAGACCCGATCCTGGCAGTTGCCCAGGCACAGAGTGCTCTCAGCTACTTCCTAACCCTGAGCAGATGTACAAGGACCTGGACCCAGAGTGGGTGACAGGCATGTTAGCCGGGAGTACGCCAGCCAGAATCGGCAGCAGAGGTCCTCTTCGGTTGGGTGTGCTGACACTTCTTTAGCATTGTCTCTGGGTTAGCTCAGGCTACCCCACAGGAGGCCACCTCTCTGTAAGCAGTTGTGAGTTTTGCAGTTGCAAGAGTGTCCCCAGAAGCCACTAATCACAACTCTCATAATAAAGTTTATGCTATGGTCTACCTATTTTCATCATTCCTTTTAAATATTTTCCTGCTCCATGTCCACCCCAGTGTCTGCCTTATAATGCGGAAAGCCTCCATGGTTTCTAGTTCTGTCTCCTCTCTTCACCTAATCTTCAAGAGCAGGTTTGAGTCTTAGATCAAACTAGAGGCTTTCCCGCAGCTGCAGGGCTGCCCGTGTGAATCCAGATGTTGGCTCCGCTCCGTCCAGCTGTGCCACCTTGGAAGCTTCATGTTTCCCATCTCTGACCCACAAAGTAAGGATGGTAGTGGCATCCTGCCTGTAAGACCCCTGTGAACTTGAAGTGGGGACGCCTAACATCCTGTACCTGTGTCACTTTGTTGGGTCACCACCATGCCTTTGTGCCTCACTTGGTTGCCTGAACACTTGCGGCACTGGGAACATTGGAGCCCACATCTGCAGCAGGAGACACTGTAGAAATGAAAGCTGAGGTGGGGAACCTGATGTGATGATTTGCCTGTCTGAGAGAGATCCAGTGGGACCCTGAGAGAGAAAACCCTCTGCATGACGCCTTTAGCCAAGCTCTGAGGAATGCAGGAAGGGACCGTGTGGAAATGGGGGGAGGAGGTCTGTGCAGAAGTGTTGAATCAGTAAGGAACTGGATCATTCCAGTGCCCACCCCAACCCCATGTCTGGAGAGGAATGTCCATCAAGAAAGCATCTGGGTGCTGAGGCAGAGCAAGGACTGGAGACGAGCTGAGGTCCCTGTGTCTGAGCAGCTGCAGGCCCAGTGGAGAAAGTGCTGTTGTAGGATGAAGGAGCCTTGATGACAGACGCCAGCACACCTCAGAAATGCTGGACAGCTGAGGGAAAGGGCCCGAGGAGGTTCTACTGGTCCTTGGGCTCTTCAAGGCCTTACTAGAGAGAATAGGGTGAGAATCTTGGCGGATAGCCCCAGGGCACAGGTATCTTTTAAAAAGTAAAAAAAAAAAAAAAAAAAAAAAAATTCCACTATTGCCTGCAAGCAAAGGACTATGGTCTATCACACAGTGTCACTTTTGATTTATGGGCAGATCAATTTGGAAAGAGCCTGCTGGTTGTCTGACTAAGTGGCTGTGCTTCAGTGCCCCCAAACTGAAGCTGCCCCTGGGTAAATGGAAGTCAGAAAACTTCTCAAGTACAGAGGAAAAATTGAAAAAAAAGAGAGAAGGCCCAGGAAGAAGAAAACAAGAGACTTGGTTCAAAGGTTTCTTATAGGTATAAACCAACTCAACTGTTTTTAAATTTGAATGGAATTTAAGTGGTGATTTATGATGGCATTTTACAGAACATTTCTGCTCGTAAATATAAAAAAAAGTTTAGAATTAAAAAAATTCAAGGTAGTCTATTGAGGTCACAAGAGATAATGAATGAAGCATGAAATTCCCCATCTAAACAGCATCAATGAAGGGAGGATCTGATGATGTCATTCTTTCTTGCATGACAGCTGGCCAGTGTGCTTCTTGCTGCAAATGTAGGCTAAGGTCAGAGACTAGTATGAACAGACAGAGAGTAGTATGAACAGGCAGAGACTAGTATGAACAGACAGAGACTAGTATGAACAGACAGAGACTAGTATGAACTGATATTTCGTTTTTAACAAGCCCTGACTGCACTGCTGATGCTGGGTGACGCTATTCCTGACGGTGGCCATCCCGGCCCTTGTGGCCCTGTCTAATGTCATCTCTGTGCTTACAGGAGCGCTTGTCATTGAAGAGAATATAGCAGAAGTTCTTTGACGCTGCTTTTTGGAAAAGATACAGTAAAATAATCAGTCAACTCACGAGAACAAAATGTAGCATTCCAAGCACTATTCTTTGGGGGAGCAGATGCAGTCTCTCTTTCTCTCAAAGGCCACATGTGAAGCTCAAATCAAACATGCATGGAAGTGTTTCTCTGCATGCAAGTGACTCCAACCACAGCGGCACTCCGTCCACACACCTCTTACACCTCTGCGACCCTACATGATAAACTGTGTGCTCCCTTTCCTTCAGGCTGAGGATCCCTTTGCAGTCTCACTAAAGTTTCTCAGTTTTTATTTCAGGTCAGGTCTCCTGGCTGCCATCTGCTAGAAGTGGTTTGAGGTAGAAACTGATGTCATTATCCACCTGTGGTGGAGGCTGTGTGTCCTCCAGTAGTTCACAGGAGAAAAATCTTCCATTAACTTTACTAAATGCATAGCCCCAGTGGCAGGGAAGATCTCCCAGCCCTGATGGCATATCCTTCTTCCTAAGGGACCTGGAGTAAAAGGCCAGTATCCCAATCCCACCTTCAGTGGATCTTCCCAGTGGTACTCACTGGGAGTTACTGAATCATTGTAAACATCTGCTCAAGAAAGTCTCACAAGCACGTAAGGTTAAGAAGCGGTGATTGACAGCAGCTGACCTAGAGTCTTTGAAAAGAGTCCCGTTGACAGCGTGATGGATTGCCTGTCCACATGCAAATGAAAGGCGCTATGAGTAATTAGCAAACATAATCTAGTTAGACTCAAGGTCTTTGACTCTGCAAAGCTGTTGTGTCCATTGAAGTCAAACAACCCACCATGTTATTATACATTCGTGTTGGCCAGAGTTGAGAAGCCATTTGGAGAATGACATTTTAGATAATCTAGCGTGAAACAAAATATACACCTACGTATTATCATCATCATCCTAAATTAGCCTTTTGGGACTAAGTAAATCCTGTGTTCAGTGTCTTTAGTCACCTGAATTAGCGTAAAGTTAACTTGTTTAAAACCTGAGTGCTCTATAGTGTGACAATAGAAGACTGTGTTTTAAATTGTGTGTGCAGAATGCCCAGTATTACCAGGCTCTATTATTGATTAAATTGGGACAGCAACGACATTAGAATGCACTATGGATTGGTAACACTCTACACCTGTGGTGGCCAATGGACGGCAGAGAACTTGCAACAGGCCTGGTACAAATAAGGACCTAGACTCTCACTCTAAGTAGTTTAAAATTAAACAAGCACATGAGTAGGTGCCATACAGGGTGGGAGGCAGCTCCAGAAAAAAAGAAACAAAGAAAAGAAAGAGAAGAGACAGGAGTTTTATTAACTGAGTTCTCTGGAAGTCTTTAGGCCACAAGAAATTTTGGGTCTTGACTTAGCTTGTGAATACTTTCAAGAACTGCCTGCAGTCCCTGGTGGATAACTAAGCCAGAGAGTGCCGGCGTGGCTGAATTCTGAGACTGCTCTTCTTGCCCCAGACAGCACCTGGGTATTATACAGTAAAAACACAAAACATTTTCTCCCCGTTTTCGCTGAACTCTTGTGTTGATCCCCCCCTTTTTGTTCTCTGACCCCAACCCCACCCCTTCTGCCTCTTTTCATTTTACGATTAGAGGGGCTGCCCTTTCCTATCCGTGGTGGCTGCCAAAGGTTAGTGGGCATAGCAGCAATCTCGAATTATGCACACAGGAAGCATGTGTCTTCAGGGGTGTATACAGATGTCCTGTCGATGGAGTCTCAAGATGCTTGATACCAGTGGTCCTCTGTTACCCCTATCCTCTCTAAGCCTGTCTTACGCATAGGCGAGAATCCAGAAGTCCTGGCATGGTGCATTTCACAACTCACAAAATACAGCTCAGCATTTGTCTAGATGTCAGAGAGAAAATGGTGCAGCGTGCGGGGCGGGGTGGGGGTGGGGGTAGTGGTGGTGGTGGTGACGACAGGGGGCGGGGCGCTCGGAGGGGCAGGGGGCGGGGCGCGGAGCATGGAGGGGCACGGGGCGGGGGCGGTCTGTTGTTTGTTTCTGGCTTCTGCCTCTGTGCATCCAAAGCCCCAAAGTCATTTCTTAATATCCGTGCCTCCCTTGTTCTGTTCTAATCTTATTCCTGATCATTGCTTTTAGCTTCCTACATTGAATTAATTAAATTCCCTCCCAGTGCAAATACAGATATCCCCCAAGCACCCTAAGAGACCAAAATCTCCTTCACATGGGTGTAAGCTCAGTGTGCGTTTACCTCATGTATAATACCCGTTTTGCCTAGTATTTGAGACAGTTTTTTTTCATTTTTTCTTATGTTAAACATCATTTTATCAAAGTTTTCTCAAAGGTGCTTTCTGTATTATAGTTTCTTGTGTGGTGAGGGTGGGGTGTGTGTGTGTGGTGTGTAGTGTGTGCATTTGTGTGTGGTGTGTATATATAGTGTGTGTGTGTGGTGTGTGTGTGGTGTGTGTGTGTGTGTGTATATGTGGTGTATGCATGTGTGTGTGTGTGTACATCTGGGCTTTAGCAATTGACTGTACTGCTGGTCTCCATACAGACATACCTCACACTGGAGTGTTTGTTTAATCAAGACCGTAGATTATCCCTATTGAACAAGATAATACACTGAACGGGTTTTCTTTCATTCTGTTCCAGGAATTTTACATTAGTTGATTATGCTAGTTAATACATTATGTTCATTGGTGTTTTGCCCGCGTGTTTATCTGTGCCAAGTGTCAAGCCCTGGAACTGGAGTTATAGACAGGTGTGAGCTGCCATGTGGGTGCTGGGAATTGATATTATTTTAAGCCAAATAGAATTTTCCTTTTTGCCCTTAAAATCTGTCTCTGTTGCTATCAAATGAGAGACTACAGTCATGTTTCTAATGACTCACATACTATCTTACTCATGTCAACCAATAGATGATGAATTAGCTAATTAACTGATAATTTATAATGCCATCTTGGGAAATGAACCCAGGTCATCTTGTATGCAAGCAAGTGCTCTGCC
This sequence comes from Ondatra zibethicus, assembly GCA_004026605.1. Taxonomy (NCBI): domain Eukaryota; kingdom Metazoa; phylum Chordata; class Mammalia; order Rodentia; family Cricetidae; genus Ondatra; species Ondatra zibethicus. The sequence continues at coordinate 64,386 of PVIU01006851.1, forward strand.
CATGAACTACATCCTGAGTGATAAACAGATTTTTTTTTTCTGTAGCATTTCCAATTATTCCATTTTTTTCTCTTTCATGTTAATCCAAGCAAATAAAAAGGCCAAACTAATTAAAAAATTAAATTAAGTGAGGCGATGTTATTCCCCTGGCTAGAAAGTGTTCAGTTGTAACTCTGAGTAAATTACTACAAACGAGAAATAAACCCTTTGCCCAAGGCTGTAGAACATTAGAGTTCCTGGAGTAAGACTTCTCTTCTGGAGAGTCCTCGGTGTGTGACGGGATGTGTTTCTTAGGCTGTGTGGTACCATTTCATTCATGGCTCATGACACTGGGGACAAAGGCCATGGAAAAGGGAAACCCTCATTTCCATTTCTGCATCCAAGCAGGACGTTAGGTCATTTGTCATCTTGAGCCGTGTTTAGTGTGGCAGGTTTCTTTACAAGTAGATATAAGCGACACATTTTTATGTAAGTGGTCATACATCCTTCTGTGTTCCCAGCAGCAAAAGACTCTGGAAAATCACCTGGAGCTTTAGGCTGAGTGGTCATAGGTCACAGTCTTCCACGGACCCCGCTAGGAGGGACTGGATGCTAAGCAGAGGGTTGGACAAGTCATGGAGAGGAACAGCTTTGATCTTTTATCTCAGGACAATTGCATGCAACCTGCCACCCTGCTCTTTAAAAAAAATGATTTAATTTAATTTTTTGTTCTTCAAATTGAAGAGTAAAAAAAAGTGATGAAAGAGTAGAAATACCCTGCATTCCTCTGCCATGATATCATTTAATAATAAGAGAAACTTATATGTCATAAAATCACAGCCTAGGACACAGCTTCATGGCATTGACATAGGTAAAGCAGGGTGTCTATTGCCTTGTAAGGAAGATTTACAAGATGGTAGTGTGTATTTCTCACTAGACATATCAGAACTATACCCGCAGAATGCTTCTGGTTCCAGACACACCCTGTACTGCCCTTTGCACGGGAGACAGGAGTTCAAGTGCTTCAGGAAGATGGTATAACCAGGGTGAGATGGTTTGAGGAGGAGGTGGGTGCACCTGCCTTTGCTTTGTTGGGTTTAAGTTCCAGGCCGTGCTTGCACAGCTAGGAAGATCTGTATTTCCAGATGGGCAGGTGGAGCAGGCCTCAGGAGACCGATGGAATCAAACACAGGTGTGGGAGGGTGGGCGTTATCCGCAGAGGAGGGACCTATGTCCAAACAACAGAGGTGGTTTCAAATGTGCTCAGTGTCAAAGAAATAAAACTTCTGTTTGAAATATGGGGAGAGGAATTACTTTTGGAGAAGTTGTTTTCTAAAAAGACTTCTTCCTGAAGGAGTGATTGGCAGGCAGCTCCCCACCACCACGTCTTTGATATGATGTTCGGCTTTGAAATAAAGAAACAAAGGGGAAAACCAGCTTGTGCATATCTGTGCAGGCTCTACCAGTTTATAAAACAGCATCGTTAGAACCTCCTTTATGGAAAGAATATCTTTTATACAAATCCATTATTAAAATGAAACTGTGGAAATCAAACTTGGTCCAAACTGTGTCTAAATGTAGACAAAAGGACAATGGCGGGGGGTGTAAGAACTTCTTTTGTGTTTACATTATACAATGCAATGAAATAAAACTATAATCTGTATGTTTTTCACTGTCAACTAAAATCACGGTGGAAAGTAATCTTTAAGATGTTGGCGATTTATTTCTTGCCCTTGCGCCACAGGAAAACGATGTTTTTCTTTACATAAGCCACTTAGGTGAAAATACAGTTATTTTTTATTTAACAAATGCTTTCTAAAAGCATGTTAAACTTTAGAAATACTCTTCAAGTTTCAAAGCTACAGCAAGGAGCAACATTATTGCACATTGATATGTCTGATGCAGATTTTCGATTTCGGTACTTTAAAATTAATTAGCCTACCTCTAGCTGCTAATTGAGCATGCTTCATAATTTCAAAATATTGTTAAACTGAAAAGAATAGCAATGTTTCACAGAAGAAAACATTAACTTCCCTTTGTTAGGTAGGACATTATATCCTAGTTAAATAAGGCATGGGAAAAACAAGCCTATGTGCCTGCTACCTGCTGTTTGCCAGGGAAAATCAGATATAACTCGTAGCACATATTGAAACTAAACAAAACTGTCAGGCAAATTTTGAAGATGCCCTTATTTTTTATTAGCACAGCTCAAGGAAAGCTGGTAGATACTCTCTGAGATCAGAACTTTGGCTCGTTTACGGAATTGGGATGTGTCAGACTAAAGGAGGCTAAAAGAAAAAGCCTCCACGATGGAGACCAGACCATGCAACTTCAAAAGCAGCGGCTGTGACTGCCATGGAGACTCCTCATGAGGGGAGTCAAGGCATGGCAGTGGCTGGAATGAGACTGTCCCCCATAGGCTCTGATATCTGAGCACTTGGTCCCCAGTTGCTGGTGCTGTGTGGGGAGTTTCGGAATTGCAGTCTTTAGAGAGGAAGTAGGTCACTGGTTCTGAGTTTGGTAAAAAAGGAAAGTGCCCCATCCACTTCCAGCTTGCTCTGTCCACTTCATGCTTGTGGTGAAGGACATCAGCTCTCAGCACCCCGTTCCGACGGCCATGCCTCCTGCTGGCTGCCATGCTCCCCCACTGTAACATCCAGGCCTGCTTGTTGGGGTTTCTGTCCTCCCACCAGGTCCCACAGCCATTCAGCCCCAAAGAAATCACAGAGGCCTACATAAATTATAAATTGATTGGCCCATTAGCTCAGGCTTCGTATTAGCTCTTATAACTTATATTAGCCCACTAGTCTAGTTTATGTTAGCCACATGGCTCGGTACCTTTTTCAGCGGGGCAGGTCACATCCTACTTCTTTGGTGTGTGGACAGGACTGGGGAAGAATGGGCTTCCTCCTTCCCAGAATTCTTGTGTTCTCATTGCCCCACCTCTACTTCCTGTTTGATTGTCCCACATATACTTCCTGCCTGGCTACTGGCCAATCAGCATTTATTTAAAACATAATTGACAAAATATAGACAATTGTCCTGCACCATCCCACCATGGTAACAAGTCAGTTATCATAAGACTGAAATTCCTACCCATCTTTTCCTGCATTTCAATGGAGAAACAAGCCTCCAATCGTGTGCTTGGTCATGGGATAAAGCCCGTGATACTCTGTGTTGAGAGATAAATAGATTTGACAGACTTGGCAGCCCTGCTATGTCCATCGCATGCATCTTAAGATGTAAGACAATCATGATTTGCACAGAAAATAATCGTTTTCAGCAAATCACCATAGGACTAACACCTCCTTTCTAAGTCTCTTAGCTGTGCCCGGGTCCAGGAGTTCTGCAGTGCCATTGAACAGTCAGTATGAGAAGTGGAAAACTTTATTTCAGAACTTGAAATCCTTTTCAGTCGTGGGGAAAGTGCATAGCTAATTTTGACAGATAACGGAGCACAGATGGTGGTAAGGGCTCTGATGTGTCATTGGTTGATGAGTTCAATACAGAAGGCTCCCTGAGACTGAGCTGAATTTTGTTGCTTTGGAAGTGTTGACACTGCCTCATCCAGGATTTTCTCCAGGAATCATTGAAAGGAGACACAGGAGGAAAGGGACAAGCAAGAACCAGAGCTCTCTCTCCAGCCACAGAGATCTCTCTCCAGCCAAAGAGCAGATCTTTCACAAAAAAAAAAAAAATAGAGGCAGGGCTCAGAACACAAGTCATGGGATCCTGTGAGGATTTCAATTCTCCGCATCCTACCGCCTTCATATCATAATCCCTGACAATCATCCACACTTATCCACAGCACACTGCCCACTCCTTAGAGTTATAGACAAGACAAAACATAATGAGGTTTCAAAACTAGTAAGACCTGGAAGAGGGGTAGTATGTGTGTATCTAATGGCTCCCATCCAGCTCCATGCACCTGTATGAATATCTATTTCATTCCTTTTGAGCTGGTGTCCTTATTCTTGTTTGTTGAGTTTCTACCACGTGCCCTGGCTGGGATTCAGTGTTGAGCAGTAGGTGAAGACAGGCATAGTGTTGTAAAGAGGGGTTCGGGCTGCATTCCTGGCGCAGGGCCCCTTGTGCCATCCGGCTCCCGGTGTGTACCCGAAATAATTACACGGAAACTGTATTCATTTAAATACTGCCTGGCCCATTAGCTCTAGCCTCTTATTGGCTAACTCTCACATATTTGTTTAACCCATTTCTAATAATCTGTGTGTCACCATGAGTCGTGGCTTACCGGGAAAGATTCAGCGTGTGTGACCTGGCGGGCTTCATGGCGGCAGCTCTCTCTGGGTCTGTCCCCTTCCCAGTATCCTGTTCTCTTTCTCCTGTCTATCTAAGTCCTGCCCTATCAGAAGGCCAAGGCAGTTTCTTTATTAACCAATAAAAGCAACCCAAATACAGAAGGACCCTCCTACACCAGCATAGTCTTGACTTAAGCCTGGCTCTTATATATTTAGGGTTGTGTTGTAGGAAGGGGGACCCCTTGTTCATTTCCCAGCTTCCCAGACTCCCAAAATAATCACACAGAGACTGTATTAATTAAAACACTGCTTGACCCATTAGCTCTAGCTTTTTATTGGCTAACTCTTACATATTAATTTAACCCATTTCGATTAATCTGTATATCACCATGAGGTTGTGGCCTACCAGCAAAGTTTTAGCATGTCTGTCTCAGGTAGCAGCTCCTTGGCGTCTCTCTCACTCTGTCTTCTTCCTCCCAGCATTCAGTTCTGTCTTCCTTGCCTACCTAAGTTCTTCCCTATCAACAAGCCAAGGCAGTTTCTTTATTCATTAACCAAGAAAAGCAACACACAGACAGAAGGGACCTCCCACACCAGGGTTGCAGGAGAAATCATGAGGAGTCAAACACAGGACCTTAATGGCATCCAGTATGGTTGGTTCCACCGAGCAAAGCAGTAGGGCTATGACAGGGGACAACGGGACTATGCCCAAGCTGAAACCGATTGTCCACTCTGGGGACAGCATGCTCTCCCTGAAGTGTTGATGTTTACGTTAATGTATGAATAAGGACTTGGATGGGATGGGAATGGGATGCTGTTCTAACATACGCGATGTGTAAGATGCAGAAAGATCTCTGCTTATTTAGAACATGAACCACAGAGAGCAGGGAATACTGGGGGGATGATCACATGAGACTCCAGAGGGCAGCCATTGGATGGATAGTGTGCACCAGCAAGGAAGCAGTGGAGGGTGTGACAGAGACAGTGGTGCCATTTGGGCCATACTATCATCTGCTGGAAGATGGCTGCCTGGGGTCCAGACTGAGAGGAGAGTGGCCCAGAGCTCCGATGGCTTGACCTACACCTACAGTGGTGGTCCATGGACCAGTCCTGGTGGTTTTTTTATGTCCTCTGAGATAGGATTGCCAGGTAGCCGTGTTGGTTTGTTTGCTCAAGACACCACACGTGTAGCACATTGTGATAGAAAAACCCAGAGGATTCACATAACGTTGGTACTGTCCCACCAAAAGAGAGGCAGGGGCTGTAAATGAATTCTTCTTTCCATGGTCTTGTTTCTATTTACCATGCCACCCTGCAGAGTGAATCTTCGGGTAAACAGGGAGCCACAGATAGTGTGCCTACAGCTATCACTGTGAATTACTTATAAACTCCGTGTTAATTAATGTTACTCAGCTAATTAAAATAAATGTAAATTAATTCGAAATGTATCATTCACGATTTTTTTCAAATATTATGTAAGAAAAGACATTTACCACAAGAATAGGTCAATGGGTTCCTTCGTTCTCTGACGGGAGAAAATGAAAACCCTGTCCCAGATATGCCTCACTCTTCTGCCCTGTCTCCGGTTTGTTCTTCCAGGTTGTCACATTCTGACAGCACCTGCTGGGTGCTCACCTGGTGTAGGGCATGGAAGAGAGTGAGGGAATGACCTTCCCCGCAAGAGGTCACCTCCCTGTGCTGTGCCCGTGGCCACTGCTGAGGACACTGGCCGTTTACAGCACATGGAAAGGAAGCAGGAGGGAGGGGAGAGGCAGGCACTCCAGGCTCGGAATGACAGAAGACTCCCAGCTTTGAAGCAACGTTTACTTGCTTTTCTGCACAGCAAATGGGAGCTAGGAAGTGGGCTCTAAACTAGTTTGAGTCATTGTTAAAAGGAAGGGTGAGTGAACACGCCATTTTCATGTTTTGTTCAAATGAAGGGGTAAAAAATTGGAGAATTGTGGTTGCTACACAGTGGGAAAGAGCTAACAGGAAAATAATTCTCACCTTCTAACACCAGCAAGCGCTTCCCTCCCTGAGCCAAGGTGCTCCCTTCCCCATGGGCTTTGCTGCTCGCCGGCTGGGAAGGCTTCCATGTCTGATGTGTCTCCCAGGAGGAGGATAACCTCTCCACCAAATCCCTGTTGGCCATTCACCGTGATCTCACAGGGAGGAAAAGGACAGTGTGAATTGAGGGTGCTTTCAGAGCCCCCACAGTGCAGACAGCTGATGAGTAACAGGCACTGTTGTGAGAACATGGCCTGTATTCACAAGGACATCATCACAACCACAATGGGCCCCCACCACCAGGGTCCTGTTTTTATTTTTCTATGTTGGATAAACTGAGGTACAGAAGACTGACCACACAGCATGTTTGCTGTTACCTAACTCACAGTGGCCGTGTGCGGTCAAGATACTTCCGATTACTGCTGGCTTTACAAAAACCTCCAAAGAATTACTTAGAACCAAAATAAAGTCTTCCAGGGTCTTCTCTTTCATACTGCACTCCGTTAAAGAACTGTGGTGATCGGTGGAGATAGTGTGGGCTTTTGCAAGTCAGCTGGCCTTCCTGTCTTTTCAAAGATGTTGGCTGTTCCTGTGGGTTTTACCAGGCATTTGACTAAGGTACCTCAGTCATCCACAGAGCATCAGAGGAGGAAGGATACCTACTGCCGAGGCAGCAGGGGAAATACTGAGTTTGTGTTTGGAGCAGCAAAGCCCAAACGGGTGAAGCAATACCTTTAATAGTGTATGGAGAATAAGATAGATGTCAAAAACCACAGCCTGCAGACAGAAACCCAGATTTCTGACCTGGCTCTTATGTGATGGCGTAGCTCTCCTGCTCTAGTTGCTTGTACGTCTGTGCCCCACACAGGAGAATGTCTAAAATGGAAACAGTTTTAGAAAAATAACCATGGCTGTATGGAGGAAAAACGGACTCGAAGCAGAGAGTTAGAATCTAATTCAACTGAGGAAGTCAGGTTGGCATTATTAAAATACACTGAAATCCCTGACTATTTATATTTTGTTTTTCAGCATCAAGGTAAAAGCCTATTTCTATCCTTTTGTTTCTCTGCAAAAATTTAATTCTTCTATGAGGTCCGTGTCTTTTCTGTCCGGGTTCCTAACAAACCATCACTCAGAAACCAATCTTCAAGCTGTTTCTGTAAGAAATGTCTGGATTTGCCTGGACCATTAAAGCCCACAGCTCCATCCTGACTTTATAATAGATTATACTGATTGAATAAATTTGACTAGTGGTTTAATAGCTGATCATATAAAGGGCCCACTGCAACAGTTAGTATATTAAATGAATATAATGTACTAATATATATAATATAATGAAGTAATGAACAAGGCAATGCGGGTAGGTGGGAAAGGAAGGGGGGGTGGGATGCAAATACGAACCCAGAGCCTACAGAAATGTTTTACATGGGGAAAAAATAGACTCCTGCCAGTCATAAGCAGAAAGGTCTGAGAAAGTAGAAGCATCTGTTGTGGTGTAAATGCAGTGTCCCACGGGGCTTATACGTGCAGACATACGGCCCTCAGGTGCTGTCACTGTTGGGTCCTTTCTCATCCCGAGTTGCAAGTGTTTTCTTATAATAAATGACACACTGATCTATTCAAATTAGGGATTTGTTGAAGTGTGTTTCCCAAAAGATACGCTTCAGCCCACATCCTCGGAGTCTGTGATGCGATCCTATTTGGGCACAGGATCTTGGAACTTGTAATCAAATTAGGGTGGTGCCATTAGGGTGGATATAATCCTGATGAATGGTGGATTTACAAGGAAAAGAGCCAATGGAGACAGAGACAGGGAGAGAAGGCTACTAGTGACATGACAGAGGCTCTGATTGGAGGTCACAGCTGCAGCCTGAGAGTCACAGGGGCACCTTTAGGGGCAGAAGGCCAGGGAAGTCTCTTCTGCTCAACAACAGTGTGTTGACGCTTGGCACATTGGCTTTGGATTCTGGTTTCAAGAACCCAGAGAGTGAACTCCTTTTGTTTTTAAAGCACCCAGTTTTTAGCTCTGCCAGCCCTAGAAAGTGTTCTAGGTAAGACCCTCTTTTTCTTTTCTTCAGCAGCCAATCAGTCCCTTTTTCTGTGTTTATTTACCTTATGCAAATTTTCAGCCCCCCCCCCCGCCGTCCCTCCCCTTCTCCACCACCCCCAACCTCATGCGGGCCTTCATCTCTCTCTGTGGGAACATGGTGTGTTATTCCTCTCTCCATAATCGTGCAGCATTAAAGTCCATCCCCCACACAGCTGTTCAAGTCATCTCACTAAAATAGCTCTGAATAAGGTCCCCCTCTTCCTAGCATGCTGTATTTTTCTGTGATTCCTATTTAAATATGGAAGAAAGCCTGCATTTTTAGGGGAAATCATTAGGCCATTTCCACCAAACAAGAGGTGTTATCAGCAGTCCTCTGGTCGTCACCCTGGTTCTCTTGAAAATGGCTTGCCATGTTTTTAACTGTAGAAAATGCTTTGTCCAATATACCTTTGTGTTGCTCTTTTACTGCCTGGCTAGAAGGCTCCTTTGCTCCCAGTTCCTGCAGTGACACCCTTCAATTGTCCTTAGTTTGGCTCTGGAACTGAGGTACAAGAGGCACCACGAACCAGGTCACCATTGGTCACATATTCTGGAGACAGACTCTGTTCCATGTCTTACATTGAAGTCATTTTTCCTTGTCTCACTTCTTGGTGGCTGAGAGCTCCCAAAGCCAGGGGCCATCCTTAACAACAGAGAGCTCCCAAAGCCAGGGGCCGTCCTTAACAACAGAGCCTGCTGAAGCCTGTAGCTGAACTGACAGTCATCTGAGCAATTTCAAGCCCTCTGCCTTAGAAAGAAGCTAAGGCATTACCACCTCTCCTCTCCTGTGCAAGGTCTCAGTCTATAGGTACTGAGCAAAATGCCCTTCTCACGTTGGGAGGAAGAGGGGGCACTTGGGAGTTAAGTGACGGTCACATGTCACACGGCATCCAGTAGTGACATCACACCCTGAATATATTATGATGTGCTATGCTGGCTCCATGTTTCATAACTTTGATCTTAGCAAACAAGGAATAGCTGCCTGACATGTAGACATTCTCTTGAACATAGTCCAGAACATTCTGAAAAATGAGCCTTTTCTTGTGCCATTAACCCACCCCTTCCACAACCCTCTAGATTAGAGATAACAAAACCTGTGTTTCAAAGTTTGTAGTTGGGGACAGGAATTTACACACCCGTGCACCTAATCACCTACTTATCCATCTAGTATAGAGCTTGACAGTTCTCAGACTATCTTAAACCTGAACCTACAGTTCATATAGCTCATGAATTTTCCTCTTCAGGGTGGAATTGAGGTAATTACAATACAGCTGAGAAGTTAGGGCACTGAGCACTTCTAAGATGTTTCTATTTTCCTTCAGGCTTAGTTGGTTAGCATCCTTATTTTGAAGGTATATTTTAGGCTTATTAGCCACAGAGCTAAGCTTTTTTTTCCATCCAGTTCTATCCAGTTCTGCCTCCAGCCACCTAATCGAATGCCTAAACTTCTATCATTGAGAAAGAGTTAACTTGACAATAAAAGTTCCTCATCACGTCTATATTTGGAGTTTTGCTTTAATAATGACCTGCATAAAAACAAAAAGTAGAAAAATAACAGGGAAGAGAAATATAAGGTATATTTGTATATGTTTTGTCACAGGAACATAACTAACCGTCTGGTCAGACACGGCTAAGCTGAGCGGAGAAGGGGGTTTGCAGCTGGCCTGCTCCTTTGATTTGCACTGATGGGAAACACTCCCCTTTAAGCCTGGGTTCTAACTTTCAACACAGAGGTATCTTTCCAGAATGTCTGCTATTTCTGTCAAGGAAGGAAAGCATGTTGCTGTGCACCTTTTGCCCCCAAGGGCCTTCAAAGATGTCAAAAAGACTGGCTTTTGGCCAACGCGTCTCCCTGGAGCATTTTAAACCTAACCGTCAGCAGAGCAAAGACCTCACTGTTCACAGCATGGGAAAACCTGCGTGGCGCCCCCAGTCCCCACCAACACCTCTTCTCCCCATGACAGGGCACTGGGACCTGCACAGATGGAGAGTGGCTCTCATCAGGTGGTGGGGACCTCGGCCTGCTTACCCTCTGCTTCCTTGCCGTCCTGACCAGACAGGAACTTTAAAAAACAGTGACCAGGAGCATTGCCCTCTGGGCCCCGTGTTGTTCCTCTTGTGTATTTCTTTAGAAGGTGATGTCGTCTTCCACAGTAGCAAAGGAAGTTCCTGAAGATGGCTCCAAAACACAGAAACCATTACAAGGAGTCCTTGCTTTTTGTCACTCAATAACTGGAAAGCTCGGTGCATGGTAACGAACCACTCTGCGTGTATGTAATTGTCATCATTTTGTGGAACCATTTGATTGGACGTACTCATGCAAATGTTTCCCTGCATCACAAAAACAAGCATTACATGATGTGGTATGCATTCCGCCTTGAAACAGGAGATTGGGTGAAGGTATTAACAAAATAATTAACGAAGCTAATCACCTGAGTTCCAGCAAGCAGAGAGCATCCTGACAACAGATATTTCTTGTTTTACTGATTTCTATAGGGAGTTCTGCTTAGTTATGTAATAACTAGTGGCTTAGTCCATTGGTCGGTTAAACTAATCAGCAAAGCTATACTGTAAGACTCTAAGAACCGAAAGGCAGATGTGGTGGGGATTCTCAGGCTTGCACTCTGAGAGGAAGGGCTAAGCGGGAATTAATTTACAATAGGAATTGTTGGCAGGGAAGTGGAAAGGAAGAGAGTATGGAAACCTTACCAGAACTTGTTAGCATTCAAACAAGCATAGCACACGGATTTCCATGTCAGCTTGCCTGTCTGAAATCCAAGTAATGGATTCTGACTGTCAATCAGTCAAACTGTAATTACCAAAAATAGCGAAGTCAGAGGCCGGTTCTCTGGAAACACCTCATCAGAAACCAAGGAGCTCAGCATGGCCCTTCCTGCTTGGTTTCGTCAAACCCTGCGCAAAGGTCCAGGGGAGGAGACCACATACAGCCGCTGTTGGCACAGCCTTGTGACTCTTAGTCAAGGACAGCGAGGGACATTGATTATTCTCCTTTGCACCTGACCCTGTGTGTGGCTCAGCACAGGACCGGCGGATGGCCAGGCTGTGCAGAACCTTGCATCCTGCCTACTGGGGCTGGCTGTCCAGCTTGTCTTTGATGTTTATAAAAACAGCATTCTCATTAAAGCAGAGAACACAAAATCCTGCCACCTCAAGGACACATGCCACCTTGTGAAAGGATAATCAGGTCACTATTTCTCACAGACTCTGGGGACTTGCTGTTTGCCCCTGACCACACAGACAGTCTAGGGCCCTTCCTTGGAAGGGGCTTTGCCAAAGCTCACATTCAACCTTTGAGTTCAAGTAAGTGGAAGAAAACCTTAATCTATTACTCTTAAAAACAGAAGGACAGACAGAACCTCCCCCTTCCCTGTTCTGGCTCCATTTAAGACACAGCGTGGCCTCTACTTTTAATTTCCCATTTTGAAACTAAATGCTGGAAAGCACAGTAAGGATTTTTCAGCAATATACAACTTCCTTCCTATTGCTTTTCCATTTCTCATATAATTTGTATAATAAATATAATGTGATTATTCACGTAATAATGTAATAAGAGCTAGGCGGTAACATAAGTCTGCGTGGTAAAAACCAGTAACAAGATTATGTAATCTGTGTGTTCTGTTCCATTTTCTCAGACTGGAGAACCAGTGATTGCCCACTTTCTTATTCTGTCTGAGAACTAATAATAAGTTTCAACAGTGGTGTAAACTGGGTAAGTTTTACGCGTCTATTTTGCAGGTTTACTGTGTGCTCTTGGCTATGAACACTGCTCAATGCTGTATTTTAAAATTTTTGTCTTCTGAATTTCCTCTGTCTTTAAGAATTATGTACATTCTTAAATGTCAATTTTTAGACAAAGATTTTAGAGAAGAAGATAGACAAAGGGCTCAGGGTTTGCACCGGGTGGAAGATACGAGAGAAAAACAGTTCCCCAAGTGAAGTCTGATTCTGTATTTCCATTTCAATAATAGTATTTTTTTAATACAAGAGGGTAAAATTATCGCTGATTTTGTTATTTGGTAATTAGAGTAGGGAGTAATGAGCCCTCTGTCTGTTTCCTAACCAGCCCCGCCTACCATCCCCCTCCTGCTCCATGGCCTTGGGTGGTAACCATAGCTGTGCCGGCACTGAATTCAATTTAGCTGCTATCAATCCTGCTTCTGTTCTTCCTGCCTAAGATCTGCTTCTGTAACAGGAGCACAGCCAGACAGAAACAGACCTCTGGAACTCTGTAAGCAAACTGCTTACATATATTTTTGTCATCCTTGTTCCCCCAAATCTTAGCAGTAATGATCTGTGAGGGTGTTTCCACCTCAGAATTCTATTTTGGTACCCGAAAAGTATTTGACTCAAGATTTTGTGGAGATTAAAAGACTGGGAATCAGTTGGCCCACGCTGTAGAATGTGATACCTATGTACTTTTTATATTAAAGTAATTAGCTCACACTTCATATAGCAAATCTCAAATTTGCATTCTTTCATTGCTGCCCACAAGTTAAAGGCAGACTAAACCATGTGGCTGAGTCTTGGTTGGGCTCTGTTGCCCGAGGCTCTACCTTCTTCTCTTTCTGGGCTCCCATATTCTTGTTGGTTTGTGCAATCTGCATGCTAGAGAAATGATGACCCAGGAAATAGCACTGCTCTTCCAGGGGTCCTTGTTCAAAATTCAGAATAAAAGTAATTCCCTGTCAAGTTAACTATTTTACTTGCTTTCTGTCGATTCCTAAATGCATGGATCAAAATATAAAGTTTCTTTTCGAAGTTAACGGAAAGGAACAGTGTGAAAACCAGGTGGATCTCAGTGGTTCCAGGACAGCCAGGACACAGAGGAAACCCTGTCTAAAAATAAAAAATAAAAGAAAATTCCCGGAGTACACACTGAAGGATCTGGTGTGAGGATTTATGGGGGGGGACAAGGTTGTTCTGGGTGAAATAGCCTAGAAGCTTAAAACCAGCAAACCCTCTGGGACCACATTTTCACTCCCCTGCTCTTAGTATTTGAGATATCTCATACTTTCTGTGTCCTCCAAGACAGGCTCTGGGGACTGGGCTCACAGCTCCCAGAAACAAGCGTTCTACGCAGCCCCACCGATTAGCTACATATGTCCCTGGCTTTGAGCTGCCTGGCCTGAGTGCTCTAATGCCATGCCAGGACCCGTGGCAGGAGCGAGCGCCTTGCCCTTCATTACCTTGGCTTTGTTTTCCGATGCTTGTGTCATAGTGACTGCAATGGGAAAATTTGCTCTGATTTGCAGGGATTGACACATAGGTCAGGTGTCCATGCTCCTCAACTTTCTAAGAGTTTAAATTTAGACTTAATTGGGGTTTGTTTATCATGAGAGGACCTAACTTTTCTAATAGTTTTAACACATTTCTGTGACATCCAGCTATCCCGACATGTATTAGAAAATGAAAATTTAGAAGTACTTAAAAACCTTAGACTGTTTCGTGAGATAAAACCCAATGGACGCTGGTGAAGATGCCTGCCCAGCCACCCTGGGGTGGAATCTGACAGGTCCTGAAGGCATCTGGACCTTTCAGGTTCCACCCGGGGACATCATGTCTTCAGGTTCTTAGTTTCAAATACACTAACCTGATCCTCAGGATCCCAGGAAAGACATCAAGCCTTCTTCCAGTGAAGCAGAGCTAGCATCTACTTCTTGCCTTTTGCTGATTACAGTCAGAAGCCTTGAGAAGGGGCCTTGGTGAACCCCAGGTGTAGGCTTAGAGACGACAAGACACAGGAGCTAAACCACATGAAGCAAGGCTTTGTCTAGTGATATTTCCCATGCTGGGCCATGTCTTATTAGTTCCAGTCTGATAATAAAGCAACTTCAAATTTTCTCACTTATCCACAGCAAAGGGAGTCTGGTGTGGGGTTGGAGGACAGGGGAGACAGCATCGTTTACGTGAATCATTAACAGTGCCACCACCTGGTGGCTGCTTTGCTTTGCAGTACATTTCCCGTGTAATTTTTTAATAACGATAATAAAAGGAAATTAGGAATTACTCAGATGTGGTAAGAACTGAGGAACACGTAGCTTTGTGTTGAAAGATACATGTGTCTTGACCAGCAGGCAGCTTTAGACCATGTGTTCTTTCTTCCATTCTCCCTATTTGCCCCATTAGAGGAAAATCATTTATAAAATTTACGTAGTCAACTTTTCTTGTCAAAATCAGTGCTCTTCGAGCCTCCCTGCAAGGCTCTGGGCCTGGCCCTCCGCAGCTGTTGCTGCGCTCCGGGTGTCGGCATTAGGAAGTGCAGGGAGATGGTTTTCTGGCCTCACTCTCTCCCATATCTCTCCGTCTCTCCCTTCTGTACTCTCCCTATTTTCTTGGTCATATCTTCTTTGTATTCCTCCCTTGCCAGTTCTTTCTCGAGAAGCAATAAATATTTATTATCTTGACTTTGTAATTTTTCTACATAATTCTACTGCTTTACATATGTTGAAAGTCAAAGAGGATGATGAAGACTCATATGGGCAAACACAATGTCAGAGTTACCGTGTGTTCACATACATAAAAGACTTGCGCATTTTGCACTGACAGGTTCACAGAGATAAAATGGGTGAACTTATGTTACATGTCTTGCTCCTGTGCATGCAGAGTTGCTTTTGGAGTTTGAGGGCCTACAGAAAGAAGGAGCGAGGAAAAAGACTCCCCATATTTTCTAAGGAGATTACATTTTAATTTTCCATTTAAAATGAGAATTTCTTTAATTATATTGAGTTATATTGAATCATATGAACTTTCCTTTTTTTTAGTCAAAAAGGGTTGAATAACAGGAATGTCATTTGATTCCATTTAATAAGATTAATATACTCAGAAGCGCCCTCATGTATGAGCATAGATGGCGGTGCCCCCATAATAGGCAACTGCAGCATTTGGCAGCAGCCAACACATTGTTTCTCTACAGCTCCGTCATCTCTTCTCAAGGGCAAACGGAGATGAGAAAGGACAGCTTTGCAGCCATTTGCCAAGACTTTGATTCAGGTACAAGGAGTTCCTTTATCCTTGATCCTTGCAGGCATTAGAAGCTTCCTTTGGAATCTAGGCAAAAAAAACAAAAACAAAAAAGCCATAGTTTTGCGGAGACAGCGATGGGCAGAGACATGAACCCAGAAACCCTACCTGGTGGATGAGCTCTCTTGTACCCAGAGAGACCTTAATTAATGTTAATGGAGAAACCTCCTTCAGAACCTAATTAAGCACTTAGCCAGCTTCTTAATGGCCCCTGCTCTGAGCCAGGGTGTGGAGAGGGAATTGATTGAACACCGGGGATGAGAGGATGACTGGTCTGGGGCCATGGCGTGCAGCCTTCTCACAGTAAACAAGCTCTTCTTCGTATTCCTTATCCACTTGGCATTGCCAGTGGACACCTCGCTGGCACTCTTGAACTCCGCTCTGAAAAGGTTAGCAGCTGAGCCAAAGGCGTCCCCCATGCACAATAGCAGTTATACAGAGCACTTTAAAGTATGCACAGATCTTGAGCACCTAATTATACTGCAAGTGCCTCCCCCAGGGTGAGATAGGTTCTAGAATTCTCTCTTATCACAGACCGACATCATGAAAACTCTGCAGGGCTCAGGAGACAGTGCCTTCCCCAGAGCACTTCTCCCTAGGCGTGGGCCTCCCCCTCCGTCATCATGACTGGTGTTGATTTTACATCAGCAGACAAGGTATTCCCTCATTTAAATGTCTTAAATGAAACTCAAAGTAAACAGGCTCACTTAGGCCTGTTATAATTTCAAAATTCTTGATTGTGTGTGTCTAAAGCACGGCTTGTATTTTTATCTGGGCCCTTTCTGGTTCTGATAATATTCTCCTGGAAGCCCAAGGCAAAACAATAATAGGGAATTCTACCCAACCATCCAGAAATATGGCTTCTATGAAGCCACAGAAGATAATCAGTTTTCAGGGGTGACCTTAATATCTGAAATGGGGTGGGGCGGGCTTGGCATGCAGGCAGGAGTGTCTCCCTCACCAGTCCCTTCAGCTTGCTTCTGAAGGAATGCTTTTGACCAGAGAGCACACATCATGGACTGTAGCGTGAGCAAAGCTAAGCATGGAACTTCCCAGTCTCTGCTGGCTGTGTAGCAGGACTTCATCTTCCTGCCTTCCTCTCTCTTACTTCCCTACCTCTTTAAGGCTTCAGCTTCCTACCTCTTTGACACACAGAGCTGTTTGGCAGTCTCGTGTCACTGAGCTAGAGGAGGGTCACCTCTTAGAAATGGTTGGAACCACATACATCACTCCAGGCTCAAATGCTCCTTTTGATATGTTTTTAGTGTGTTTTCCAAATAGGTTGTTTCAGATGGTAGTTGTCGCTGCGCCTTGTTGAGAGCGACATGCACTGTTATAGTTTCTCTAAAGTTACCGATAGACTTATATTCAGCTATAATCAATAGGTGATGCCAATCTATTAACTGAAATACCTGACTTATATTCTTCTCATGGCATAGACTCCATATATGTTGCTGAAATGAATAAGTTAATCAAGAGAATTGATTTCATTGGTTATACTGTGAAAACAACACACAAAGAAGAGCTTCTACTTTGACATATGGAGCTTTGCCAACACGTAACATCAGCAAAATCTCGTTAAACTTGATTATAGTTCACTTCTGCAGGAATATACATGGCTATTTTGTCCACACAAAAGTGTTGTGTGTATGGATTGCCAACCGAATCTCAAATAACACAGTACACCCACTCCTGCGATATATTCGGGAAATAAATGTTGGGGCTCCCTTACCTGAAGGAGTTGTCTCTTCGGCATGTTTTCTTTTCCATTTTGCTGTCACTCTTACCATATAGGAAGTAGCATGCACTGGGGTGAATGTTGGTAGCTTTTTAAAATGCCTACTTTATTGTGTATCAAGACAAGAAAATCACCAGTCCTGCATCGCCTGGAGTTGAAGACGTGATGTTTCAGAAAAACACGTGACTGAAATTATAACACTGATATTATCAAGATCCTTCGCTCAGATGATCTAAATTCACAGGAGATCATTACTGCATTGTTAAAATCATTTCTACAAGCATGGTTTTTCCAGGCGTGCTCCTTAGGACTCATACACACATTGTTCCTTAAGCGCCGACAGCTTGCAGCATTCAAACCCACTCATAGCTACATGCAAATCAAGGCACAAAGGTCATGGAGGGCTCTGTGGAAGTCTGAAAGCATTATAAACAAAATAGCTGGCAGGTTGAAAATATGGCTCCATATTTCCATTATCAAAGAGGAACAGGGGTCAGTGGTGGTGCAAGACTCAACCAATCACAGCAAGTCTTAAGGGCATCGGTACTACTTGCATAACCAAGATGGCTTCATCATCCCTTGTGAAAGAGATACTGAGAAAAATATTACACATGAGCTACAATTAATTGAAAATATCTATGCCCTGTGGGAAGGAAGGAAGTGGAGAGGGATTTGTGCTCCAACTAGAACGGAAGTGTCAACAGTGACCTCAAAGAACTTCCTATATTTTTCTAATGTTGTTGAGTAACCATTCTGTTTTTTCACCTATTTTGCCACAATCAATCAGAACCAACATGTCACAAGAATGCCCACATACAGTCTGCATCGCGTATGCCCCACATGAGACACATAATGTTGGGTGGATGCAATGCTTTGTGTGTTACTAGGGAAGGCGCATTTTTACAATTGCAGAGTCCAATAGTGACAGATGTCTTAAGGCTGTATGTCTGGCCAGGAAATTGAATTCTGGCTTCTCAGCTTTGTATGGTCTCTCATGCTACACATGCAAACGAATAGATAATGAGCAATTATTTTACTCACATTGGAAAATACAAAAGATTTTTCTGACTCATGACAATTCGAAATAAAAATAAGGTTCTTAAAGTCACAGTGATATAACCAAGCTGCGGTTTCACAAGTACCGATTCCTCCCCATTGCAAGGGCACATGTGTGCTCTCCCACTCGGGGTCTCTGCAGCAGCTCCCCGCCTGTGACATCTATAGTCTGATGCTCTGATGCTTAGTCAGGGTGTCAGCACAAACCCCAGGCCATCACTGCTGTCGACTATTTGACTGACAGGCCAGTGACACAGGAGAGCATCCATGAGGAAGGGGTCGTACTTCCCCCTCGACAGAGAAACGGAAGTGTTCATGCATGTATCACACAGTGAGTTCTGTTTGTTTGCTGCTTCAGCTCATGTGTGAGGAAAACAGGCAGAAGGGGCTTTGCAATAAGACAATGGAAAGAGAATCTGTCCAAATGTGCAGAGAGAAATGGAGGAGGGGAGAGAGGAGGTGGAGAGAGAGAACGAGAGAGCGAGAATGACAATATGTCATATCCAGGTGGGTCACATTCAGTATTCAAGGAAAAGGTAGATTTTTGAATTGTGTTCACGGTATCTTTAGCAACGAGAAGATTAAATTTTATTTAGATTTTAGAATAGGTATCTTAAAATCTATTCCAAAGCTGGGAGTGTTGACACACATCTGTAGTTTTAGTACCTAAGAGGCTGAGGAAGAAGGATCAAGAGATCAAGGCTAGCCTGGTTTACAAGGGGGCTCTATCTTAAAAATAAATAAATAAAGACAATATATATTTCTGTTTTGTTCGTGAATGCTCCTCCTCTATTAGTTGATCAGTACTTGAGTTTATATGTTGCTGGAATCTCCTTATTTCAATATGGAATCAATGTTTGCTTTATTCTGTCCATTTTTTAAATCCTTTTTTGTAAAGAAACTTGAGGAGAATTGCCTCCTTGGTTAGGGATGTGGCCTTGTTTACATGGGGATAATCCCCACTTGCTATAGTTTTCTCTGATCTTCAGCCCATTTTTCATTTCAGATCTGTAATTTTAAAACAATTCCCACCACTGTCAGCACCATGACACAGATCTTTATCTGTGCCCAGTTTACAGTTACTCTTGATATTATTTGTAATTGAATAGAATTTATTAATGTGCTTATTTCAAAAACTCTGACAGAGAAGCAAAACATACAACACAAGGACAAATGGCGAGTTTTACATTTAACACACTGTGTGGACGTGTTTGTCAGGTTTTGGGTCAGTTGAAACAATTTGGGCTGCAAACACACATCTGATAGGCAAAACTGAGAGCGTTCTTCGTCTGTGCAGTGACCTGCTTTATTGTGGGTATGAATATTCATTTTGCAAACAGATGATTCTTAGAGCTAACTGTCCAGATTTTCTGGTATAAGTTGTACAAGCTGTGGAAGTCCTCTCTGGATTTAACGGCGTTGTATTTCAGTGTCTGGTGCACTTTGTGTGGGGATTTCCTCCGAGACTGAAACTGGATATAGCCTTGTCCTTCTGAATGAGTCCACTTCATCTCTGCGGTGTCTGGAATCTCTGGCTCCAAAGCTTCGTGTTGCAGTTTGCCAGGACCCTGTTCGCAAGGACGATCGTTCCCATCAGTTAGAGTTGTCAGTAATCATGCCACGGTGGTGATAATGGTTCTTCAACAGTACATTTTGTTGTTTTTGTTGTTAAAATGCATATCTGATGGGTATCTGGTTCTGGATAAGACAGAAGAAGGCATTAGGAATATTCCATTTTCTGCTTCTGCAGGAGAAGCAAAGCTGCCTGCCTCCCTGGGGCTGCATCTCTGCATGTTTACAAGTCAAAGACCAGACAGTGTCTCTTTCTACATTAGCTCTGAAGAATACCACCCTCACTTTTCTCTGGTCCTGTTCCCTTGGAGAACAGGAAATGCCTATGTCTTACCAATTTCCCAGGGTTGAGATTGAAAAGGATGCATGGAAAACAAGAAATGACCAGTTGAGACCCATTGTCAGAAATATTTTAGGGAGAATTCCAAAGTCCTATCTTTCAACTTAATCATCCATCTTATTTTGTATAGCTTAATATTTTTTCCATTTTACCTAAAATGCCTATTTGATTTTTTTCCTGATTTCCTGGGCAGTGCTGAAAACATATGTTTTCTTCTGAATTCCACCATTTATGAAGAAATAGAGGAATGTGGCCCCTTCCTTTTATGACCCAAAGTGGATGGAGCACTTAAGACACACTAAATGAGTTATTAACTGTATTTTGCTGAATCCGGAACACTATCTGAATATGTGTACTTGTGGTTATGCGTGCGCAATCAGGATGGTTATAGAAATTGCTGAGTCACACCTGTGGGCACAGGGGAGCGGTGTGAAGGAGTGTCATCACTGAGCAAGGCAACAACCTCACTCTCCACCCAGAACTCTGCTGCTTAGCCTAATTCGGTTGCCTTGAAAAGCGGGGCAACAAAGGACACAGAGCCCATCCGTTTCCGGATTAAAATAGGACACGGCTAAGACTGGCCAAGAAGAGTGGATCTCCCTGCCTAGAATAGAAAGACCTAACTTTAGTCCGCGTAAGTCGTGACCCTTTGCATGCACCTTCATCAGGACAGACCTGGTTTCATTCATTCGTTCACTAAGTCATTCATTCAGAAACAAGGGTGAGCCTCACCCACGGTCCCTATACAGCTCCATCAGTGAGTCATCAGACATGGTTCTCGTCTTTGGAGGTGGGGGTGGAAAGGAGGGGTAGGGAGGAGGCAGGATTGTTTCATATGGTCATTTAGATAAAACTCATTGAAACTGTCTTCTATAATTTAAGCAAGCTCTCCGTCTTACATGTTTATGCAACAGAACTGAGAATTTACATGATTTATCTCATAACGTAAAAGCTAAAGCCCCGGTTCAACCGAGCCAGGCTTCTTATAAACACCCGGACTGACATCGCAGTCCGTCCCACGCCAACCTGGGAAGCCTTGCATTTTACCATGTCTTACAATGAACAGATATTTTACTGACTTGTGTTTATGTAAGGCAAATATTCTAAAACACGTAAATGTGTAGAAAGGCATACTAAAAATGTTCAGCAAAGTCTGTTGAAAATGTCTACAATTGACTGTGCAGCTAGGTAATTTAGTAACTGAATTCATATCCATGTGAAGGAAAGATAGGGAGGTGGGGGGAGGGAGGGAGGGAGAGAGGGAGAAAGAGAGGAGAGAGAGAGAGAGAGAGAGAGAGAGAGAGAGAGAGAGAGAGCAAGCTCACTAGAGAGTCAAAGCCAGACAGATACACTTCTTAATTGGAGGTGGATGTTAATTTGGGTAATAGACAATTCCAGGTACTTCTCTGGCTCCTTCCTCATTAGCTAAATCATTATTCATGTCAGCAATTCATAAAGTTTGAAGCTTGTGTCAAAAACTCATAAATACTCTGAGCCTCTGCCATACTTTAAGCCTTTCACTGTGGGGGGCGGCTGCATGTGCCCCTGACAGAGGCTGTTGCGGAACGATAGCAGATGTGTGTGTGGAACGCACTTCCATATCCAAGGCTCGGCCCTAGAGGAGGCTTGTTTCTTCTTTTTCTCTCCTTTCTTTTCCTTTTCTTTCTTCTTCTTCTTTTTTTCTTTTTTGGTAATGGAACCCCACACAACTAAGTAAGCCCTTTAACATGGCCTCACATCCCTGGCCCGTTTTTATTTTTGTTCCTTTGTTCATTTGTGTTTTAGAGATAGAGGCACACTATCCAGGTTGGCCTTGAACCATAAAGCACGGCAGGCCTGAACTTGTGATTCCAGTCCCCCCACCTCAGCCTCTGGAACACCAAAGGTCACAGGCCTACACCATCCAGTGCCCACTTGGTGCACAAACACCAGTCACAGAGTACCATGAGCTAATGTCAACGTTCACGTGACCGTGGTGTAGACTGTGATGGGTTTTCATGTGTGGAGCTGGGTTTGGAGTAAGACCACCAAGCACTCCCCCTGGCTGTTGTATCTGCTGTGGGATTGTGTCCAGACTGGGATTTCTCTGAACTTGGTTTACATGTGTGGAGTGAGGGCATTTGCATGGTGTGTGTACGGAAAACGCCCGACCACCACTGGTAAAAGGCTTTCACCTCCCCGTGCCCAGCACTCTGCCCTTCTCTGCTCCCCTCTGCTGGTCACTTTTCTCCCTCCTCTGACCGCTTTGCCAGACCCAGGCCTCTCCATGTCACAGAACGCCCGTAAGAGCCAGGTCACAGGAGAGGAAGACTGAGGGATTATAAACCAAGGACAGCATGGAAAAGAAGCGGCAGTCTCTCTATAGGGAAGAGTGTTAGTAAATGGTTTCTCGTCTAAATTAGGGCGTTCTTTTTTCCCCTCCTACATGGTTCTAGAGACAGACTAACAAGCTCTTTTTGGGTCCCTTCATCTCCTAAGCACGCTGAGACAGACAGCTTTGCTACCCAGGCAGGCACACTTCGGTGACCAATTCTGTGTCTGCCCTGCCGTCACATGCTGGTAACGCCAACCATGTCAGCCCTGCAGTAGCAGGCTGGTGTAGGGTGGCCCCGCAGCTTTGAGAGCAGTTCTGCCCCTGCATGGGGTAACCCTGTAGCTCACCTTGGCTTTGGGACTGGATTGGATTAGGCTGGGTGGGCTTGGAAATGAGGGCTATTTCCAGACAGCACGGGAAATTATGTAGGATGAGGCTAGCCCCGTCAGGATAGAGGATCCAAAGAAGTGGGTCAGACAAGAGGATATTTGCGTTATTGTTCAGAAAACGTCCAGCCACCCACTGTGCTAGAGGTATGTGTGTGTGTGTGTGTGTGTGTGTGTGTGTGCGCGCACGTGCGTGTGTGCGTCTGTGTGCATGTGCGTGTGTACTGACCCAGTGAAGCCGCTGGATGAATGAGCTGGCACAGCTGGACTCTATTTCCTCTCTCAGACTTAGCTCAGCCTTAGGAAGAATCGCTTGTCTTTGCCTCCTGGTCAGAGAGGACCACTCCTTCCAATGTTGGGGTACAGACAATGCTCCCCAGATAGAAAAAAGCATATCTATATATTGAAGATATACAAACTCCAGCTTTGACTTTTGAGTCTCCGACCCACTTTAAACTGTATAATATGTACTCAGTCAAAAAATGCAGTGGCTACAGGCTTCTGGGCTTAACAATGACAGCTGTCTTCTCCCCACATCCTGCAGACTCAAGGTTCTAAAGCCTTAGCCCATAAGACATGGGTTTAATGAAACACATCAGCAATGTGACAGAAGGCCGAGGAAACCTTCGCTAGAGTGAGGGGACCAGGAAGAACAATCTTGATTTTAAGATACATTTTTTAAATTTATTTTTACGTTGTGTGTGTGTGTGTGTGTGTGTGTGTGTGTAGGGTTTTGCTCCCACGTGTGTGTGTCACAGCCTTCACAGGGAGGTCAGCTTGCAGGAATCAGCTCTCCTTCCACCATGTAGTTATTTTGTATGATTTATGACATCAGCCACAGGGAGTGGGCTAGGTGTACAGTGCCAGTCATGGGTTCCCTCCTAATGAATGAGCCTTAAGCATAATTAATTGGTTATTCCTAGATGTAAGTGCGTCATGCCCCTCTCAGAATACCTTGCCACTTGACCCCACATTAAAGAGGGTGAATAAATAAGTAAAGGTGTTTGTAGTGATATTTCATTTGCATTTTAATAAATAAAGCTTGCTTGAAGTTCAGAGCACAAAACAGTTGCACTGATCAGCCTTACAGACCAGGCATTGGTGACACACACCTTTAATCCCATTAGCCACACTAGTTTGCCATAGTAACCGGGAGGTAGTGGTGCACGCCTTAAATCCAAGACCTAGAGAGGATTATAAAACAGGAGGAAACAGCTCTCAGTCTCAATCTCATTCTGAGATTCCTGGAGGCAGGATCATCATTTTGGACTGAGGTAGAGGTCAGAGCCAGTAGCTGGCTGTTTTGCTTTTCTGACCTTCAGGTTGAACCCCAATTTCTGTCTCTGGGTTTGTATTAACCGTGCTATGGGCATATTATCACAGGCACACGGTCAGCACACAGCAGCTCCCTGGGAAGGAGGGACAGTTACAAGCACCCACCCGTTATACACTTCACTAAGTGGTGTATTCCCAGGCCTTTGAGTCCACCTTCCCAGTACACTCTCCAGATTCTTTCCAGCATGTTCTGTTTATAATTTTTCAAGTCATTTTTTTTTACAAGAGTACAGAATTGCCTTCTCTCCCAAGCAAATCTTTCCCAGTTGATGCTGGAAGATTCTAGCAAATGTCCTCTGTGCCTGTGTTGCCTCCTTTATCACAAACATGTCTGCACGGGGAAAAGATAATTCCTTCATTATATAAAAACTGTTCCTCTGCCTTAATCTCTCAAGTGCTGCTAAAATATTTCTTCTCTGTCCTCACTATTTTGTTTCGTTCCCACGGTTTCCTCTGACTGATCTCGGTACTGAAATGCATTTTCTTGAGTGACAGCTGTGTATGGCGTAATCCAAACATTCAGGTCCATCACAGCCCTGAAGCGCACGGTAGGTGGCCACGGGTGGGCTAGCTCACTGTACGACGTGGTGCTCTTCTGTCTGCAGGTGAGCTAGCTCACTGTACGAAGTGACACTCTTCTGTCTGCACCCTCCTGTCTGATGGTGAGAAAAACTGCTTCTCTTGCTCACTCACTGGCTCCTTTAAGCAAAAACAAAAATCTGAAATAGAAATAAGTTCAAGGCAGAATAAAAGGGGGTCTGTCTCAACCAGGCAAGGCCAAGGGAAAGGATGGATGAGCGGCTATGCCCATATCTCAGAATGCATCCTTAAATGCCACCCCGTTGTCTGTGGGTAAAGGGCAGACACATACAGGCCATAACTTGACGCACAGACGTATTGATCTGAAAGAATGTAAAACTGCCTATGGTTAGAGCTCAGTTGATAGAGTGCTTGCCTTACGTACAGAAGGCCCCAGCACACCTTTGTAATACTTGCACTTAAGGTTTGGGGACAGGAGGATCATCTTTGACTACAGTGTGATTCAAGGCCAACCTGGAATTTTGTCTAAAAATTAACAACAACAACAACAAAAAATTTACAACAACAAAAAAATGTTACCCACTTGGGTAGGATTGGGAATAGAATACACAGTGGGTCACACTGACATACCTGGTATTTTCTAGTACGTGCAAGAATATTACTCAAAACTTATGCCATTCTAGGTTTTAGAGTTCCACAGATGTGCAGTGAGGGCTGTCAATAGCAGCCAGTGTTATTGTTAGCCTGTGCACACAAACATGCCTGCTCGCTTCCAGCACCTAGCAAAGGTAATTAAAGCCAGGAGTCACAAAGCACAGAGACGACTCTGAGACCTTGGCTCCACTGACACCAGAAACCCTGTGTCTAGGGTCACACGAGGCCAGACAAGCATAGGTTGGTAAAAGGGCGTCTGTAACCCCCGCTTTGCCCCACAGTGCAGCTTAGACTTCAATTTTCCTCCTTCTGAAACTGATGTTTCTGCCCTTTATTCCAGGGATTAGCTGCTACACTCTGAGCACCCATGAGACGCCCGAGCTTCCCAATTGAAATAGAAAGTTCCTCCGCAGTCTTTTCTTTGTGGTTGTGTTGAGATCCGTTCAGAACCCCACACAAACAGGCACAAAGCATTAAGAGCGAAGGCGCAGCACTGATGGCCTCGTGACTGGAAGTCTTCCGCCGTCTACATTCACGTGGGAATGTCACATTCCCTTCCCCCCTCCTTTAGAAACCTTCTCTTCAAAAGAATAGAACTTTATTTTTATGAAACTGACGCGATGTTATGAGACAGTCCCAAAGCAATCAGCTCGTAGTAAGTGCACTTTGATGAATGACCCTCGTCAGGTTGTTTACGGTTGTCTGTTATGGCCGCATACATCCTGGACGACGTTTTCTGATTAAGCACGGCATAACTACTAAGAAATTTCCACTCATTTTCATACTTCTTTTTTTCTAGAGAAAAAAAAATAATGTGACCCGCCGACATATTCTAAATGTATGCTGAGAATCAGAGCTGAAAGAAAAAACGTAGCTTGCTTAGAAAATACATAAATTTGTTAAATACTTGTCATTTTTATCCTGTTTAATGATGTATTGATAGACGTTTAATGCTAAACTATCCATTTTTCGAGGTAGGATGCAATGCATGAAACGTTACCTTAATAGTGTTATTTATCCCCCTGGAAATAGACAGGATCATCTACTTTTGCTAAAGACCTGGGGGAAAAAAACGGATTTCACTGATGTATGCTGCTTCATTTAAATTTAGATTTAGTTCATGGCAGAAAAAAAGGTGAATTTTTAAATGTGTACTCCCTCCAGTAGCCACCACATAGAAAGAGATCAATGAAGCCACGTGTTAGTAAATGACGTAAATACTTAGCAAACATAGATCACACTGGGTAAAAGGTCAGGCCCTGGTGAAGGGACCCTCCGTCCTCTAAACAAATGGAGCATATTACGTCTGATCTGTGCTGAGTGTTTCCGCTTTGGGTGAGGTTTTCGGTGCCCTTGATGTGAGTCACCAACGCAAATACCCATTTTGTTGTTGTTGTTGCTCTGTGCGGTGGGGAAAGCAGGCTGTAACCGGCTCCAAGCTTCTGCATCCCCTGCAGGTCGTCCTTGCAAAGCCCTTAGCGCCATCTAGTGTGCAAGAGAGGTATGAGACGTGGGAAAGCTGGGGAAACCACTGGATTTCTCTGCACACCACAGTGAGTTAGCACAGTGAACAGGCGGTTTATTGCATTCTTTATTTCATATACCACTGAATCCTGAAAATGTTATCTTCTGCTCAAATCCACTGTTTTTCAAGAGTGCTTCCAATTAAATGCTTTCCATTCTTGTGGGACTGTGTCTAATACTGTTAGCTCTCACTGCAGATACTCATAGCTGCTTTATTCCCACGTAAAGACTTCCAGTGTGTAAACCACGTGTCCTCTGAGTTGTCTCCTGACCTGTGTGAAAACAAAGCATGCTCTCCCAGTCCAGCCTTTCCCTAACAAGAGACGTACCTGTAACATTCCCTCCACATCGCTGACTTTTTTTCTCGTTTCTTTTCAGATTGTCTACAAAGCCTGGCTCTGCTCCCAGTATTTTGAAGTCACACAGTTTAACTGCAGAAAGACAATTCCATGCAAGCAATATTGTTTGGAGGTGCAGACCAGGTGTCCGTTCATATTGCCCGACAATGACGAAGTCAT
Source organism: Ondatra zibethicus (assembly GCA_004026605.1). Lineage (NCBI taxonomy): Eukaryota > Metazoa > Chordata > Mammalia > Rodentia > Cricetidae > Ondatra > Ondatra zibethicus. The sequence continues at coordinate 91,738 of PVIU01006851.1, forward strand.
CTACGGAGGCCTCTCCAGCTTCATCTGCACAGGTACAGCTGGGGGGGGGGCGGGGGCTCGCTTTGATCTCCACCCATCTGTTGTCTCCTTTGGATCACGTAACCTGGAGCCCGCACAAATGTGTTTTTACGTGGCCTCTCTTCTAGAAGCACAGAAAAACTTCCCAAACTGACCTAAACAGGAATCAACCTCTCCACCACACGTCTACACTCCAGCTTTCTGTGAAGGTCCCATGAGGATAACTGCAGGGGGGACATATTTACAATGGTTCCTGTGTGTGTGTATGTGTAAGATTGTCACCATATCTTAATCGGTATTGAGAACAAAAAAAAAAAATGTCTACCTGGGTCACACGTGCGCATATTGGTGCGTAAGAGCCCCAGGCAGGTAATCTCTGTATTTGCTGCATTCATTATATATTTCTACTTCTTTTGGCAAAAAACTCAGACCGAGCAGGATGTCAACACCAGCACCTGTCCCCAGAAGCCCATGAGCATTATGTAGTTGAGGAGGACATGGAATACAAGGTCAATGTTCAGAGCAGTCTCCATCTGAAGCATCTGGACACTGAGAACAACGCCCTTACTACAACACGGTCCCTTCCTGAGTTCCTTATGTACTCTCGGAAGAGGAGGGACAGCCCAATTTTTTTAAACTATTTGACTTGATTCATCTGCTTAATGTTTGAGTTTTGAGCATAAAAATAAGTCTGGAGAAACCAGAAAGTTCTCTTTGTATATTGGGCTTTCAAACATTCCCCTGAACAGTCGAAGAACGAGATAGGCATGTGCAGGCAGGCACCTGCTGCTCATCCTGACTACCTGGAGCTCAGTCCCTGGGGCCAAGACGGCAGAAGGAGAGAGCCCACCCCTTCACGTTGTCCTCTGATTATACATGCAGGCACATGCACAAAATTAATTTAAAAATAAACAAATGTAATAAAAAAATAAGAGGCTGGAGAGAAGGCTGAGAAATTAAAAGCACTTGTTCTTCAGAAGATTTGGGGTTGCATTCCAGCAACCCCACGGCGGGTCACAACCCTCTGTAACTCCAGTACCCTTCTGACATCTGCAGGTATCAGGCATGCATATAGCACACAGACATACATGCAGACAAACCACTAGTATATATAGCACAACATAAATAAATCTAAAATTAAATAAAATCAAACAATGACAAGTCAATATGCTCATTATGACAACATATCCGGTGACATACCCAGGTCACCTCTGTCCAGTGCAATGAACCACCAAGACAGAGTCAGTGCCCTGAGAGCCTGCCCTGGGTGGCAGAAGCGTGTGTGTCCCATCACACAACCTGGCAATAACGGTCCCCAGCCCAGGCCTCTGCACATACTAAGAGGATGTAGATGAGGGAGCACGCAAGCTTGACAATAGCAGACAAGAAAGAGTGGTTCAGGGAGAAGGAGGATGAAGAAGGAGAAAAGGGAAGGGGAAAGGAGGAGAGAATGAGAAGAAGGAGCAAGAAGAAGAGGGGGAGGAGGAGGGAAGAGAGAGGCGGAAGATGGGAAGGAAGGGTGGGAAAAGGAGAGAAAGAAAAGAGGGAAGAAGGCAGTAAATGAAGGAAGGAAGGACAGGAGAAAGGAAGGAAGGAAAAGAAAAGAAAATCTTGTTTTCTGGGGGGGGGGATTCAGCAGAAATGGGCTTTAATTTATATTGACTTTCCCATAGAACTTTCCATAAATACCCATAAAGAATGAAATCCTGTATTCTAAAATTCTTGTCCGAGGGATGCTTGTGACATCTGGCCTTCTGTGACAGGCTGTACCTTAGCTCCTTCCCTCACATCATGCAACCCTCCCCTGGCCTGCTCAGCAGACCCCACCCAGATCCCACCAGGAGCACACAAAAGCCCAGAGAAGGTTCGAGGTTCATGTGTTGACCTATCGTCTCCCATCCTCTATTCATGTGTATAGAGTTCTTTGCTCTGGACACTTTCAAGCTATTGGGGTGCAAAGGCAGTCACAGGTATCTTCCGCACCAAAAGGTCTTGTGTACGGCTTGCCTTTTTAGTTGTTTCCGGTTTTGCAAAATCTTCTGGTTTGTCGCTGTAATGACATCTCTAAGGAAAAGTAACAAAGAGAAATCTCTCACTGGCCTAGAAGAACGCCAGCTCCTTGGAGGCCCTTGCAGTTGTGTGGCGCTGAATGCTCAGAGGTTCCTCTGCTGTTTGCTTTGGGACCCTTACATCACCAAGCTCATAATGCTACAGTTAGTTTTCCAGGCACAGCACTGAAATCCTGTGAGCTCATAGAACAGGAGGAATTGTGGCTCTTTTCCAGGGTGGGGCAAGGCTATGGTAGAAACTCTGTGTGCAGGCTTATCACTGACAACTGTCACCTCCTCCTGAGGTTGCAGAGTCGCTTCTGGAAGAGCGGGGCTGGCTGGAGCTCAGCGCTCTCTGCCCTGCTGCCATGTAAATGCTTTCTAAGTTCCTTGTTGATCTCTATATTCTGTCTATATTCTGCCTATATTCTGCCCTGCCATAGGCCAAAGCAGCTTTATTTATTAACCAATGAAAGCAACACATAGACAGAAGGACCTCCCATATCAAGTGAGTAAGGTTATTTCCACAACAGGTGCCAAAAACTATAGTTATTTATCATTAAGTTTTGAAAGAATCTAAGTCAATGGTTCACAATCTATGGGTTGCGACCCCTTTGGGGGGGGTCACACATTAGATACTTACATTATGATTTATAACAGTAGCAACATCACAGTCATGAAGTAGCAGCTGGGGACAGCACGGTGTGAGGGACTGTATTAAGGGGTCACAGCGTTAGGAAGGTAGAGAGCCACTGTTCTGAGATCTGTTCACAAGATGATACTCAAAGCTGGCGTTGTTATTAATCTAAGAGCCAGAGACTAGACAGATCATAGACCCTGGGGAGAACCTAGTGCTATCACTCTGATAAACAGACCTGTATTCGAGTCCTAATGAATGATCCGCAGAGCCACACATTCATGCATCTCTCAGCCCTCCCCAGAGAAGCTTTCATTTGCAGTAGACGGTGGTTAACAACTGGTCAAGGTTCAGAGAATAAAAGACCGGGGAGACCTCAGCCCTAAATGTGACATCTGTATGACATCCCCTCCTCCCAGGGCTTGGGGATGATAGCAGAAGAGGCAGAAGGCTCTTAAGAACAACCAGAGTCAGCACACGACTCTGGGGAAAGAGTGTGTTGGGGGTGAGGGGACAGAGAACGGAAGCTGTACATAATAGCGCACTTTCGTCTCATCGCGCACAAGAAACGTCACGCTCAAACCAAGCAAAACTGGAACATGCTGAGGGGAGGTGGACCCAGAGTCTCTCCCCGGGTGAGTGACTATTGGTGACTGATAGTTGCTGGGAGAGGGAGAGCCAGTTTTCTTTAGAGTGTGTCCCTTGGTTAGTCAACCATACTCCAGGGGGACACTATACACCAAAGAATCTATGGGCAACAGAAATTGGACTAGATTGGTTTATTAAAAGAGGGGGAGACAAAGCTGGGTGGATAAGAGGAGAAATATTTGGGAGGAGCTGATGTGAGCAGAATATGTTAGCAAAATTTTCAAATAACTAAAAAAAAATGGAAAAAAATGAAAAGAAAAAGGAAAGGGGGAAAGGAATGCTGGAATTTCTCCAGGTTCCACAGATTTAGTAAGAGTGGGTTTTCTGTGGCTTCTCTCCGGTAGAGAACTCCCCTACAACACTGAGCACCACACGTGGCCCCTGCTGGGTGCTGCAAACCTCTGGTTTGTCCAGAGGTGCAGTAACCCAGGCTTCAGTAGAACCCATCAGTTCTCTTAGACACAGGTGGATGCTTCTGACTCCTTTAACCACAAACACGCTATAGCTCAGGCCCAGGGCTGGTAAAATCTTGGTAGTTTCAAATTACAAATTTTCTCAAAACAACCATGAAGTTCAATTCATCGCTAAATTAATTTAGAGTTAAATTCAACATTCCAGCACATTGCTTCCTTCGTTTCTGTGTTTGAGGTATGGTCTCATGACTCTGTAACTGAGGGTGATCTGGAACGCCCAGTCCTCCTACCTCATCTCCCAAGTACTTAAGTGACAGGAACTCAATGCTCTGCCTGATTTCCAAAACACGGGGGATCAAATCAGAACCTGAAACGAAACATGCGTGGCCATCTGATCCTCATCCCAGCCCTGGGGCATCTTTCTTACAAAACTTAACCGTGTCCCTGAACTTTAGCTCTCAGAGGTAGTGTGATCATCAGTAGAATAACCTGACCCTTATTTAAGCCGGAGACCTGTTAAGAGTTGAGCGAACTGTCCACGGTGCTAGAGCATCTGACTCGGGAGCCCCCCACGTGTTCTGACCACAGATCGAGATGGCGAAAAGGGCTTGTGCTTAATTCTGCTTCGGAGAAAAGGGGACGATGAACTGAGATGCCGCTTGGTTTTTCCATTGAGTAACAGAAGTGACATCGCAGGAGGAGCGCTGGAGAGGTAATTAGGGAGAAGTTCCGGATGTTGTCAGGGCAGACTGTCAGTCAGTGCCCGGGTGGTTGAGTCGCGGTCCCTCGCCGCAGGCCCCATCACACGCTGCCCTGTGAGGGTCTCCATCTGCAGAGCAGGGGCTGTGACCAAGGTCTCCCCACCTAGCCTCCACCGTAGTAATTATGGTATTTCCCTCTCAGGCCTCCCTCACTGGTCTAGGGCTCCCAGAGCAATCCTTGATTGCTTACCGGTAATAGGGAGCTGAGATTAAGGAGACAGAAGCAGTAGAGTGTGCCACAGCTGTGGGTGCCATGGTAACAAACATGGGAAATTACCCTTTGATTGATGGATAAAGTAGGCCTGATGTCATTTGCTGCTCCAAATTCGCAAGAACAAAAGTAGAAGTCGGCCCGTTGGGGGTTACTGACAACGAAGATAAAACATATTTTGAGAATTCCGTATAAATTCTGCATCCCATTCTTTTAGCTGTGACAAGGATAGGGTTATGTTTCTGCCTCTGGGGAAAACACCGTAGGATGCTTTGTTCCTGCCTTGCTGGGTGGATTAGCTGAGGCGGTGGATGGCGCAGCCTCGCGGCGGGTACGTGCTACTGCAGGGCGTCTGAAATCTTCCTGCGAGTAGGAAAATGCAATTCTCTCTCTCTCTCTCTCTCTCTCTCTCTCTCTCTCTCTCTCTCTCTCTGTGTGTGTGTGTGTGTGTGTGTGTGTGTGTCTTTCTGTCTCTCTCTGTCTTTGTCTTTCTGTCTCTCTCTGTCCCTCTCTGTCTTTATCTTTCTGTCTCTGTCTCTCTCTCACACACACACGTGATCAAGATTAGAAAGGAGTGGAGTCTTTAAAAAGATTTTTAAACGTGTTCTCATCACAGTATTGTAGTAGAGAAACAGGCTCTCCATATATTTTCATATCGATGTCTCAACCACTTTCTATTTCCCCCTTTAAACTGTATGTGCGTATGTTCAAGTATTTTTTTCCAAATTCAGTTCTTAGGGTGGGGATGGAGGAAACCCCAGTTATTTATAACAGGCAAAAAATAAATAAATCTCAGTAAGTTTATGATCCTTGAAGTCAAGAAATAAATTTAAAGAGATAGTTTT
>PVIU01006852.1:0-97365 GCA_004026605.1 Ondatra zibethicus
ACCCTGCACAAAACTCAAGTCCAAATGGATTAAAGACCTCAACATAAATCTAACCACACTGAACCTGATAGAAGAAAAAGTGGGAAGTAGCCTGCAGCACGTGGGCACTGGTGACCAGTTCTTATGTAAAACCCCAAGGCCTAAGCCCTTTCTTTAGAGCCCAATGATTTCATTGCAAGTCCCCAAAATGGACATGGAACTGTAGGGCTTGGTGTTTCCCTGCTGGAGTTTGGTCTTAGAATGAAATTTTACTCTTTAGAATGAGATATTTACTCTGAGTCATCGTATGTCGAAGACATGCAACTTGTTTTTTATTTCATAGGAACACACAGGTAAGAGACTGCCTAGAGTTTCAGATAAGACTTAGATTTTGGACTATTATATAATGTTTAAATTGTTTTTTAAAAGACTGTGGGGATTTCTCAAGTCTGATTGAATGCATTTGAGATTGTCATGAGCCGGTGGGGGCATGAGATAGAAATTTATGGGTTCAAAGTGATACATTTGGGTGTCAGGTTGACAAGGGATAGAGATGATGGCTAATCTTGATGGCATTTAGAATCACCATGGAATAGATTTCTGGACATGCTGGTAAGGGGGTCATCTAGGTTAGGCTGATGACTGAGGAGGGAAGACCCTAAACATGAGCAGTACCATTCTATGGGTACCCAAACTGAATAAAAAAGCAAAGTTAAGTTGATTGCAAGCAGTCATCCGAGTGACCACAGTGTGACATACTATGACAAGCTGCCTGTTGCCATACCTTCTATGCCACGATGGACTATGTGCCCAGGAAATAGAAGACAAAGTAAGTCCTTCCTTTCTTAATTGTATTTTGTAACAGTAATAATGAGTTATTAACACAGCACATTCATTATAGTTTAATATACTATATAAAACAATTTTTTAGGGATAGCATAAAAGTTAGAAGGGGAGAAGTGAAAATGATGCTCAGTATACCTGACAGACATACTGCTACTCTGTTTCTTCCGGGGTTTCATTTCATTCTGTCTAAGTAGATATCACTGCTGTTTGTCAATTCTCTATTTCAAAACACATGCTGAGCTCATTTCTCTCTGCCCCCGAATTAGTCTGCTCGGGCTTCCATAACAAAGTGTCATGGATTAGATGCCTTAGACAACTGAAATTTATACTCTCACATTTGTGGAAGCTAGAACTGAAGAGACACGATCCGTTTCTGGGGATCGGAGCTCTTCTGGTATCCCGCTTGCATGGTCACTGACTTCTGGTGTCTGCTCCTTGTTTCTAAGGCTTAATTATTTAATCTCCCCTGATTAGAGAAGCCTCCATTATAAACATTTTTTATTTTACTTGATGATCTTTCTATGTATAATTTCAAATTTTTCACACAATGTTTCAGAATTAAATTTTAATTATTTTTCCAAGTCTCTATAATGAAATGTTAATCATCTCTCCAGTGATCTTTTCTATGCTTATGATTTTATCTGTTTTGAATTAGTTCCTCATGTTATATCCCCAACTGATATTAGTGGACTAAATCATCCATCACATTTATGGATGTTGATTTGATAACTTTCACTGTTACCTGAAGTGTGTAAATGTACATACCCTACCAGATGTTCACAAGTATTGGATAGTATTATTAAAGGAATATAGTGTTCCTTATCTTAGTACAACAAGTCATTTGAAAACATCCTTTTAAATAGAACTAATAAAGTAAAAATATTTGCACAAATAAAAGGTAAATATTAGAGTTTGGAAAACAGATCTTGAAGTGCACTAAAACTTGTACTCAGTACTCAGTAGAATGTTTGTGTTCACAGGTAGGCAGGTGTGAGCACTGGGATTCAGTATTAATAAGTAGATGAAGTGCAAATTCTAGGAAGGGAGAGATTAGCAAAGGGTTTGCTTCTCTTCCTGGGCTTGTCACACAAGCCAAGTACTTGATGAGCTTAACATTGCTGTTAGGAATCAGTATGGATGTTTCTAAAAGCAAACAACCAAAACCTACAAATAGACCTACCAGATCTGGCAATAACACCCCTGATACTTACTGGGAGGACGCTAACTCAACATATCACAGATATTCGCACATAACTGTTCACTGCAGCACTATTTACAACAATGATACTGTAGAACAACCTATGTGTTCACAATCAGAGAAGTGGATATGGAGAATGCAATGTATATACATAATGGAATCTTTTGCAGCCATAAAGAATGAAATTATGTTATTTGTGGATGTTGGTGTGTCTCAGTTTTAGAATGTTTGCCTCTATGCAGTAGGTCCTGGGTTCTAGCTCTGTCATGGGATTAGAGACAGAAGCTAACATTTGTCAAATATTCCAAACTAAGTATGTAGCCAAGAGTTGTGCATGCAGTACTTAAGAAACTTTAATAACATTGTAATGTCCACACAATTATGAGCCATGTACCATGACTACCAGGTGCAAGAGGTGGGGAGGCCCTTTAGTCACATCACTCTGGTATTCTTAGAACAGATTCCAGAGCCTGTGTCTATGCCTTGAACTCTACATGGTGGATTTCCGTGGAGGGAATATGACCACCATGTCATTTCCCTCCAGAATGTACTCAGAGAGTATCCTGTTCTGGTCTCTTAGATTGCTTCTCTTTCACACTTTCCCTTGCAGAAGTCATTCTGAGAGTAGGGCTTTCTGACCATTTCATCTTACTCCCTGGTGACCTAGCCTCTCGAAATCTTCCAGTTTACAGAGAAGAAATGCAGGAGTCCTGGAAAAGGGAGAACTGGAGGAGGAGAAGAGAACGTGAAACAAAACTAAGCTGGAGAGGAGATAAAATGACTGTAGATGCCGTATTCCATCAGTGGCTGAGAGAAAACTGCAATGAGCCCTGAGTGGGTGGGGGCGGGGCAAAAGCGGCAGATCTCCAGTTATAACTAAGTGGTCACTCAACCTCCAGTTCCTGCTTTATGTGATAGATGAGTCTGTTTCCCTTTGGCATAGGGATGCATGAATACCACTGTTGAATAAGCACCATGGGGTTAAGCCTGGTGCACTAGCTACAGCATATGCCCACCAATTCCCACAGTGACTCTGGGACTTGTGCCTCTATACCTCCCACAAAGCAATCTCACAGGCCAAACTTGCCTAACATCTGCTTTCGTATGGCAGGTGTGCTAAAAACTATACTTAAATAGTGTAGGATATAAAAGAAAGAATATTGAGTGACATGTGAAAATTAGGCCTAATTCTAATTTTGGTATCCATAAAGTTTTATTGGAAGATGGCTCTGCCCATTCACTTGTATGTGATATCCAGTTTGTTTCACTCTGGTGACTGTGTCTTTATAGCATGAAAAGCTGAAAAAAACATGACCTAGTTTTTTCATTGGCCTCCCCCCGATCACTACAGAAGGGTACCCAAGTCAGTGATTTATAAAGAAAAGGAAGGAAGTCTCTTTGGAATCACAGTTCCGAAGGCTTGGAATTCCAAGACCAAGACCCATATCTGGTGCTGGTTTTCTGCTGCTTCACAGTGTGCAGATGTTAAAAGAGCAAACAGGTGCAGAAGGCTACAATAACACAAGGAGCAGCCTTGCTTAATAGCAGTCTATTGTCACAAAATCACACACAGTGAGAAAGCATTGATCCTTCCTAATGAGCTAATCATCCCCTTAAAGGGAATTCAATCAAATACTAACAATAGTCTCACAGGAGACTGAACATATCCCCAATTATAGCACCCCAGGTATGAACAAAGATCACAAGGCCCAGAGGGACTGAAAATTTCACTTACTTGTAAGGACCCAAAAGAGACTGTTAACCAAGCTGCTCCTAGAGTGTCCACACTCCTGCTTCTAGGAAGAAGAAGCAGTTGGATGTCATTGACTTCAATGTCATTCTGCTCTGTGCTGATGATGATTGACAGTGGGCACATATTGCTTCTGTTCTTCTAAAGGCATATCCTTCAAACCCCAATTGCTCTGCTAAGTCCACCCCTCTAGTAAATGCGATGTGTCCCAAAGAAATGAGATTCAGGAAAGCCTTTTTTGCTTCGCTGAGTTGCTGTAGATCCTGGGTCTTTTTATGGTATAACTGGAAGCATGAAATCTCCAGGAAGGCATAGGGCTCATAGAAGCATTACGTGAAATAATCTCTTAAACTGTCATAAGTAAAAGGCAAGTTAGTGTGTGAAGTTCTTCCCAGTTTCCTGAAAGCCTGCAAGTAATAACAATCCAGAGAGGCTGAACCTATTTGGTGAGGTAGACACAGGTTAGGTGTGTAGCAGGTTTTAAAAAACCAAGGGAATATCACCAAGAGTTAGAGACGAATCTCCAGATAACACGTGGCCAACTTTCTGCAGGGCTGTGCCAGAAGAAACTTACTATTTATTCATCAGCTAATCTCAGGGAAGGGTCCCCTCTGTCCCAGCAAGTACTCACAAGGCACACACAAGACAGGCAAGGTGCTGCTCTTCAGCAATAGACATCATCATGCAGGAGAGAAGCCCTAAGTAGACAATCCAGCACAGCTGGTGATGAGTCTAAGAGGCAAACACAAACCACGGCAAAGGTTAGTAGACTTGCACAGAGTGACCAAAGAAGGCTCTCAGAGTGGCGCTTTGAAGGAAAGCAAGTCTACCTCAAAGGAACAGATTCCAGGCAGAGGGAAAACTTAGTACAGATTCAGGAGTGTCTGAGGAACAACAGAAGAGATGAGGGAGTGCTAGAGCCATTGTAGGGCAAAAGGAAGGAACCAGAGATGAGACCTTTGTGGTCAAAAAGGCCACTGATCTAATTTCATTCTCAGGTAGAGGTGGTAGGTGGAACAGTGTCTCCCAACAGATAGACTGAGGCCTAACATTTGGTACCCTTGAGTGGGAGTTTATTGAGGTGGAGGCATCTCCCTTCCTGCCCTTCCCTCCGTCTCTGTCTCTGTCTCTGTCTCTCTCTCTCTCTCCTCTCTTGGAGGGTGGTTAGACATGGTTTCTCTGTGTGTAGCCCTGGCTGTACTGGAACTCGTTGCTTTGTAGAGCAGGTTGGCCTTGAACTCACAGAGATCCACCTGTCTCTGGATTGCTGGGATTAAAGATGTGTGCCACCAAATCAGGCAGTGAGGTGGGGGGTGTCTTTTAAGAGTATCATTAAGCTGAGATGACGGCCTACTGCAATATCAAGGGCCCTAATCCAATGGCTGGTGTCCTTGAAAGAAGAGAGTACACAACAGATTCCCACCGGGAGAGCGCTATGAAACAACAGAAGCCAAGATAAGAGTGATGCAGCTACACACCACAGAATGCTAAGTGTTTGCACAACCACTAGAAACTGGACAAGACAGGGAAAGATCTACACAGGAGCATGGCCATGAAGATTCCTTGATTTGAGACTCACATCCCTGATACCTCAAAAATTATTACTATTGTTTTAAGAACTCCCCCCCCAGCTTGTGTGAGGGATGTTTCTTGTCATCTGTGAAGCATTGGTTCCAGAACCCTGTTGATTCAGAATCTAAAGAAACACACACACACACTAACTTAATCAATCAATGAAAGAGAATTTCTAAAATTAGTTTCAAAATATTTCTAAGCCATAGTAGTTGAATCTGTAGGCATGGAATCTGTAGATACAAAAGGTATACTATAATTTGTCTTAGCCCCCTAAGAAACTAACACATAAGTCATCCTCAAGGGTTGAAACAGAAGTATGTCTGGCTGAAACTGTGGAAGAAGCTATGGCTACTAGGTTGAAAGTTGACTGCAAGGGCCAGAAGTGTAGCTCAGTGGTAAGATCTTTGCCTCATATGCACAAGGGCTATGAGCTTGATCACCATCCCTGGAAATAAACAAATAATAGGAACTAAAGAACATCCCAGCCTGTTAGGGAGATACAGTATTGCAGAAGAGAGATGGCAGTAAGCAGCACCATGGAGCTGGACTCCCATTTTTAGGCTGAGCACATTCAGGGGCAGACAAGCATGAAATAAGAAAGAGCCACCCAGTTGGACCTACCTATGTACCTGGAGGACTCAGGCAAAGACAGCCTATTGTAATTGCAGTCCCTGACTTAACAGGCAACCTTCAGCTAGTCACCCAATATATAGCTCCCTGGAGAAGAACTTCCCAAGGGAAGAATTAGTGATTTTCAATTTTCCTGCATCCACAACTAATTTTTATAGATGAAGTTGTGGAGCAACGCTATGACTGCTGAGTAACATGGATGGAGTGAACTGAGAAGGTGAAATAGACGTCACCAATGAGTCAAGACTGTTTTCATTTAATTTGTTCCAACAATTTTGCTGGAATCCATTCATTGCATGTATTAAAAAGTTGCAATATTTCATCCTGAAATGTACCAGTGGTCAGGAATCTACAGATCACTCTACCTCCTACATAGGGTGAGAAAATTTTGATTCTTCTGACTTGGAATCAGGGACAACAACAACCAATGAACAACCATGGAGCCAACCTGTGTTTCTTCACACTAAAAAATGGGGCTACCTGGCTACCTCCCTAGCAGTGGACAGATCTTCCCACCAGGTCTCTATACCATTCTTTCTATAAAATAAAAATTTTAAAGCTACCATTGTGGTCATGATGGAGAGATTTACAGATGTTTCGATGAAACTCTTCATTTGGACTTTATGCAGCAAAGTACATATTGACTTTGTGTCACTGAAAACACTAAGATTTATTATTCCTGAAGATAAGTAATAACCTTGACTTTGACTTGGTCAATATTTATCTCGCAAGTCGATAAATCTCCAGCAATAAATTTCAACAAAAGCCAACACTTTCTGATACAGGGCTGTATTTTGCAGAGGCCCCCAAACTTCTCTGTTCTTTCTCACAGAGGGAGCAGTCAAACCTGAGAAAGTATTCTCAGACATATTTTATTTTTAGTGAGTTCAGTCCCATTATGACAGCAGAGTTTTATCCAAATAACTTAATGTGGGTGGGAAAATTACAGACTCTGGATCTTTTTGTCTTCCTTTCAATACTTCAACCAATGAATCTTCTCCTCAGTCCAGGTTTTTCTAAAGCTGATCCCAATGCTAACATCAGACATTGGCCAGAACAGGCTAAGGGACAGGCCTGTCTGCAAATAAAGGTGATATGTGATACTGGTCATTTGTGTGCCTGTCAGTGAAGGCATTATCTAAGCTGCTCTATTATATTTTAACAGTGAGTGACCTCATACTAACTTCGCAGAAGCTCAAAATCTCTTTTTAGTGTTTGTTGGTCAAATAGTCTGTCACCCTTTAAAACGGCAGTGCATGTGTGAGCAGCCAAAGCAGTTTTCCCATCTAACAGGACGTGACACGATGCTGGTGACCCCATGCCTCATCCTCTACATCCTCAAAGGCCTCTTCCTATTTAGTGTTACAGCCAATCCCCTTTTTTCATAATCCTTGGGATCTGTTTCTATTCTGTAAAAAAAAATTATGTGTGTGTGTATTTAGACACACACACACACACACATATATATACATACACATATAAATATGATACTGGGTAATTTATAAAGAACGGGAACCATTGCTTTCATTTCATGGTTCTAAAGGTCAGAAAACACAAAAGCATGGCCCTGGAATCTGCTACATTGCTGGGGAGGGCCTTTCCTGCTACATTATAATGTAACAGGGGACTTGTCATAGAAAAAGAGACAGAGCAAGGATGCTACCTTGGGTCTCTCTTACTCATTTTTATAAAGCAACTAAGGACATAATGGGAACTGCACCCTCATGACTTCTGATGCTTATTGCTTCCCAGAGGCCCCATTTCCAAACACATGAACATATAAAACTGAAGATTAGGCTTCTAACACATTGCATTGGAGGACATAATCAAGTCAAATCAATAGGTGGACAGTTTATCAACATGTATGCACCAACACTTCTGAGTATATGGTATCTCTTCTCCTTAGAGGACAGCGAACATGGTGGTGCTTACATTCTCTGACATACTTCAACTGAGACCATGGGAACTGATTCACAGAAAGGATTCTTTCGCTTGAATCTATAATAGTCTCTTCCCTGCCTATCAAAGATCCATTCCAACATATTGCCAGATGAATCTGTTAAGGTCTTTACCACCCGAAAATTTCTACCCAATTAAAATTTAGACAGATAATATTTAGCTCAACTTTATGCAAATTTTCACCTACCAGGTAGGTCTTATTGCTGCTATTTATTTGATTGTGTTGTGTTTTGTTTGAGACTAGCTTTATTTACTCGACGTACTTATTCAGTAAAACTTCTAGAGAGCTACATCACAGACAGACTATTTGGAAAAATCTAATATATACTTTTAGATTATGTCAAAATGACTGCAGTCAATCAAATTAGTAACCTCCCAATAATAGAATACTGTCTTTTTAATATTTATTTTGAGATGATGTTACAGATCAAAGTAAGAATTTTGGAGCTAGACTGGAGTTGGATCCAACCTCTCGTACATACCAACTGTGTCATTTTGGGCAAAGTAATTATCCCTTTGTGCATATTTCCTCACAAGTTAAACTGAGATCTCTAGTTGTAGAGATCTCATAAGATTGTTATGAGAATTAATCTATTTGATATTTGAAAACTGCTTAGAATAATATCTGGCTTTCAGTAAGTGATAAATATATAACACTGGTATTTTATAATGAGAGTGAGATTTTAAATTAAACTTATACTGTTAATCACTTCACATATATTAGTAACTCTAATTATAACAATTTCCAAGATATATATTATTTTACAAATTAAAAAAAAGAACAGACTCAGCAGATCAACTGATTTGCCTGAGATGGCTTAGTAAGTCCTAAGAACTTGGCTTTGAGTATAAAACTACTGGTTGAACTTTCATGGTAGCATCCTAAAATGCGAATGACACTTGGACCGAGCACTCCCTACATGTCTTCCATTTCCACATGTCGTTGCAATGTCTTGCAACAATCTCTTGAGTTTGTTTGCTACGATTTCGTCACAGGGAACTGGGGTCTCAGGACATTGAAGGCATCAAGTCCCCTGGAGCTGCAGTTACAGGTGGCTGGGACCACTCAATGCCTGTCCTGGGAAAGAAGCACAGATTCAGTGCAAGAGCAGCAAGTGCTCTTCACTGCTGAGGCATCTTTCTAGCCCTTGGTCCTAGGTTTAAATCTGTTTTTTGAGACTAAAATTGTTCACTTTCTATCCCACAAACTACACCCACATGTGACTATAAACTCTGGATGGTTTTCACATTGCTATCCCAACACATCCTAGCTTTTCAGTTTGACGTTTTCTAGGCCTTCAGAGAAGCTGGAAGAATACAATTGATATCTGAATGTCTTTAAGCTGATTGCGGCATTTTTTAAATTTTTATTCTGTTTCTTTCAACAATTATTTTTAATCTAAAAGAAGTTTTCCAAATACGCAGAAATGTCACCATGTCACTACATGATATGAAGGTTGCTTTCCAGTGATAAAGGGTACAATATGGAATAAGGTCTAGCTATGATGGATCCATATGCATCAAATAATATGGCATCAAATTTATAAAGCAACCGCCAGAGCTATCATATGGACAAACAGAACCACATCAGAAGTGTAAGACTTGAAGTCACTACTCTCTATTCATTAAAAAAAATCAAGTAACCATATAAAATGCACATAAAATCAAAACAAGGGTGATATGGGAGGAGTTAAGAGTCCAGAAACAAGTCTTGGTACAGAGTGAATTTCAGTCCTATATCTGAACTACAAAGTGAAATCCTATCTCAAAAAAATGGGCAGTAGTTTAAAGGAGCAATGGATAGGGCGGCAGGAGTACAGGGCAGGGGGCTGATCTAGTTTGGGACATGAGAGATAAGGGAAGATGAGGACTCCAGAGAGAGCTTTCTTAGGGCACCTACTGGACAAGAAGAGGCATCAAACTCTATGCTGTTGAGTAAATAACAACATGAAAACACAAGTTTCCTTCAGAAAAACATGAGCAGAAAGTCGCTTTCCTCTGATCAAAGCAGTCTCTGTTTGTGCGGCCAGTGTCACATGCCTTGTCTTTGGAAGTTATGTAGATCGATGGGCAGAGGAGAGGGGGCCAGTGAGCTGCCTGTTTTCAAAGAACACAGCTCAGCTGTAGATTGCACAGGCATTTCTAAGCACGGAGCAGATCAAACAGCAATCACTCAGAGACCATGCCTCTTTTCAAGGACAACAGAGTTTGTCCCCTGACTAACTTGCCTAACCGGGGTCTAGTATTGAGTGTACTGCATCGGGTAGATGAGACATTTATTGAGGTATGACAGTGTATGTGGTATAACTGAATAAGAAGTTGAATGTGCCACACCTTCAACAGGTTGGTGGCCCATAAGCAGAAACTCTACACCACTCTAGCTCCTATTTCTAACTCAGAGATTTGTTTCTGCATTCGGAAGTAAAGCTGACACTGTTAGACACACTCAAATAAGATTTAAGTGTCAAACAGTATCTTCCGCTTTCATGGAGTTAATAGTTTTCAAGAGTTCTGCTGCTCCTTGCCTTTTCTAAGCCTCATGTGTTCATGATGTTAATTGTCTGTTTCCCATGGATGAGGAAGTCGGGCATTTTTATCTGTCTGTCTAGATGGCTAAAGAAGGACATGATGGAGAAGTGATGCCCTGCCACATCCAAACCTCCACCAGTGGTACGCTGAGTGAGTAGGTGGGGTGGGGAGCAGCATGCTAGTTCCTCTTCTGGTGCTGTGAAAGATTACCATGACAAAGGCAGCCCATTGGAGAGAGGGTTGACTTTGGCTCACATTTCCAGACAGGGTACAATCCATTATAGCAGGGAAGGCATGCCAGCAGGAGCGTGAGGCTGGCTTGGCAGCCGGGAAGCAGAGTGGTCCCATTCATCCACACACGGGAAGCAGAGATTAGAGACTACAAAGTAGAGGTAGATATAAAATGCCAAAGCGCAGTGATGAATGGTTCAATAACTTTCCCAATGTCACCAGCTGGGAACTAACCAATTTAAACATGGCTTCTGAAGGATATTTCCTATTTAAACCATGATAAACAATATGCCAAGAGAGATGGACATCTCCACACAAGTCCTGCACCCTGCATCAGCCACCATGAATAACAACAAAGGGCTCTCACACATCTCACCTGCCTTTCTGTGACCTAGCTGGTGCCCTAATATGCCAGCAAGTACTTGAGAGAAGATGCCGTCTTGAGCATCAATGACTGACAATGGCTGGCCATGGATCCTCCATTGAGGAGAGGTTGTTAGTCTCTCTTTAAGATAGAAACAATGGCTTTAATTCATGTTCTGGGCAACTGAAACTGTAGACAGCTTGGTAATGAGGAGCAGCAACTGCCGCCACCACCTCTGGGTCAGAAACACAATCCAGAAGCACTGAAACCAAGGCAAAACTCTCCAGAGAATTGCATGTTTAAGGAAAATAATTTCCAGAAATTTAACCAAATCAACATTTTTTTTGACATTAAATCATCAAGGCAGCGATCAGCAGCAGCCACAGCACAAAGGAAATCCATATCCACATGGAGGGATGAAGAACTTCAGATCCAACAAGGGATGAGGATAAACGCTAAGAGTTTTTCTTTTCTTTTTTCTAAAAGTACACCAAAAGCTAATTGATTGCCCATTTCTGAACAAATAACAATGTTACACAGGTTAAAATGTATTTAAAAGGAAGAGTGTGACAACAGAGCAAAGGCCAGGAGGGAGAAAGTTCACGGCTGCAAAGCCTTGGTTCTCCGCACGAAGTGGGACAGTACTCTACATTTTCACACATCACACAGATCTGCTTCCAGGAAGAGGAACTAGCCTTAAGCCATGCTACCCTGTGTTGTCCTGAGAGAGTGAGGGCAATGGCTTAGCATCTCTGAACCAGATTTTATTCATGGATAAATCTGTCTTAGGTTTTGGGGAGTTTGCTTGTTTGCTTTTCGTGTTATAACAAAATGTTAGCGTCTCGCTACTTAAGAAGAAAAGAAGTTTCTCTGACTCGTGAGTCTGGAGGGGAAGTCTAAAAGCAGGATGCTGGGATCTAGACAGGGCCTTCTTGTTGCAGAACAATAGGACAGAAGATGCCACACGGCAAGATAGAGCACACATGCTAGCTGAGGCCTCTTAGAAGGTCCCTGATGCCATCCTGAGATTCCCACTTTCATGAACTCAGCTAATCCTGATTGCCTACTGCCTTAGTTCCTTTTCTGATGCTGGGATAAAATACTCTGAGAAAAGCCACTTAAGGGGAAAATGGCTTCTTTTAACTCCAGGTTTAAGGTGTAAACCATCAGCGTAGGGAAGCTATGGCGGCAGAAGTCTGAAGCAGTTGGTCACATCACTCCACCAGGAGGAAAAAGAGGAGCTAAAGGTAAGCTAGTGTTCAGCTTGCTCTCTCCATTTCATACAGCCTAGGAGTCCCTGCCCAGAGAACTGTCCTGCCAACAATTCAGATAAGTCTTCCCACATCACTTAACATAACCAAGTTATCTCCCATAGGCCCAACCAGAAGCCCATTTCCCAGATAATTAACAGATCCTACCAAGCTGACAATTAATGCTAATCATCACACCGATTGTGATGGCTAATCTTGACTGCCAAATTGAGTGAACCCAGAATCAACCAGAAAATATACCTGTGGGCATGTCAGTGAGACTTCCAGACAGGATTAGCAGAGGGGGAAAGACCCTCCTTCAGAATAAAAGGCACCTTCACCTGTGGCTCAGATGTAATCAGCACTGCCGGCATGCCTGCCTGACTTCTTCTTGAACAAGAGCATCTCTCTCTGTTGCTGTCACTGGAGTTCCCTGCTGACGTCAGATCCCAGCAGCTTTCCAGAGCCGACTGAAGAAGACGAAACTTCAGGAGTTTTCAAGGACTTCAGTGCCTGGCTAGGACTGCAAAGGTATTCAGTTAGTTTCCTGGGCTGCATGCCTGCTGGATTCCCAGTCCCTCAGCATATAGATGACAATTGTTGGACCACCCAGACCTCTTGCGTTAGGCAGTCTAGCCCCCTTTTCCTCTTTTGTTAGACACACAGACACACATATATAAATATTTATATTTATCACATACATATATCTGCCTTTCTGAGCCTGTCACCCGAGGAATATGTTTCTCTAGGTGTTCTCAGATAATGATGGCCCTGCTGTTTGGGGGACTATTGCTCTGAAAACAACTAATTTAAGAAGTACAGTTCAATCTAGGTATATTTTTGTCCATTCTGCCTCTGCCCAATACACCTATCAAAAGTCTCACCTCTAAATATTAAATCATTAATTTGGCCATAACATTAAAATCATAGCAACTAGGAAAAGCAATTTTTTTACATTGTTACTCAAAATGTGGTCAATGAATCTTTAAAACTTTTCAGCTCTAGGCTCTACCTCAAAGCTACTGAATCAGAATTTTCTGTGTAACATGTAGGTATTGTAAAGATCTAGAATCAGCCCAGTAAAGAACTCTCAGAATGCATAAGCAGGCAGACACATTTTGTTAAATGTTTTAGATATGGTCACACTATGTAGCCTAATCTGTTCTTGAACTTGCTATGTAGCCAAGGCTAGCCTTAAACTCGCACTCCTCTGGGATCATCCTCCTGAATGCTGGGATTACAGGAGAAGGCCACAATACCTGGCCTGAGCAGGCACTTTTAAACAACAATAACAAAAATAGTGAATGAAGTACTAATATAAAATATTCATAAGAACAAAGAAAATAGAAACTGTTTCTTCTTTATTATGGTTTATAATGATCATAATGAAATAGAGTTTCACTTTATTTTTAGCTTTATATTTTTTGACAAAACTATAAGGTATCAGGATTGATATGAACATGTTATTAACATTAAGAAGTTTCTATTTTGCTCCAATTTCCTAAACCATCAGAAATCCCAACTAGTGGTATGTGCCTTTCAGATATTAAAACTCTTGCATAAAATTCAGGCGGTGGCATCCTTGCTTCCCCAATCAGTAGAGTCAGAAGAAGTTGGCTCCTTGCTGCTGCAGGTTATTTCACTGCGAGACATTTCAGCCTGCAATTGCTGTGATCGAGGCCAGGTGGGTGTAAGTCCTTCTAAGCTTAGGGAAGACCAAGAAAAAGAAGCAGGAACCATGGTAGGGCCTTCCACGGAAGGAAGACTAGAGTGGACTGAGAGGACTTCCTGTAACTCCTGAGAGCAAGATGTACCAGCTGCTTCTCTCAGCAGGGGATACTGACATCAGTCTCAAAAGCGCTGCAGCTTGATGATGAGGTATAGTAAGGCTATAACTAAGACTGGTTTATGTTTGTCTGTTTGTTTATCAGTGTAGGACACTCCAAAGAGTTGTTCCTTTCTCATATCGAAGGCTGAAAAAAAAATGTATCTAGGTAGGCTGAGCAGAAGCACTAGTCAGATGTCACTCTGGATCACAGTCCAGAGCTAAGAATTTCTTGGAATATGGGGCTCAGGGCCATGGGCTTCCCATTGCCTTGTCCTATATGGTATACAGACAAGTGATTTGGCCTTGGCTACTTACTGGAAGTTGACTCTTTGGGGCTGGATCTTTGTTTGTGTGCTCTTCTGGGGCCTCTGGCTGCAGGGGTGGTGTTAGGGGTGGATCCTTTGTTTATAATAATTGCCTAAGGTCAACTGCCTGCCTGAGCTGCTGAGCCAGCCACCTGAAGAACGTGTTTCTCTAAGGTGTTCTCAAACAGCGCTGGCCCTGCTGTTTGAGGGACTGTCGCTTTGAAAACAACTGATTTAAGAAGTGCAGCCATCCCTCCGAATTGACAGGGGATCCTGAAATGCCCTGACTATACCAAACCTGAGGGTTCTAAAGTCATCTAAATAAGACGCACATGATTAACACACTGCACCCTCCACACTTTCAGTGTGTCTAGAATACTCTCAACAGCCACAGAGACCCACCTGTGCTTTACAGCTATTAACCCATCTCAACAGCCACAGAGACCCACCTGTGCTTTACAGCTTAGGAAGTCTTTCCATGCTCTCCATCTCCCCAGGTCCAAGAAGCTAAACATTTTATGTTTGAACTGGATTTCAACAACACTGTGACTAATATTCAGACTACTGTGAGACAGTGGAAAGAGTGTGGATTCTGAGTCGCTCATATTTACTGAGCACGGTTTTTATTCCAGGCACTAGGCAAACATTGGTTCAGAAAAGTTAACCTGCCTAGGAGGGATGAATCTGCTGGAAAGAAGAAGTCATGTTTGAGCCCAGGCAGTCTGACTCCTAGGATCATGGTTAGCTTTATGCCATGCTGTTGCTCCTCCTACTAATGACAAATAATGGCTTGATCAGGATAAAATGCTTGTCACTCCCAAAACTCTCATGACAACACACCTTAATTTCCAGACTCAGCCCGGTTTCCTTAAGTTTCAGGACATAGAGAGCACTCACATGCACCTTGAGAAAAGGAAAACTCTGAAAGCTGCCCGTGGGTGTCCCAGCAGTCAGTCCTTCCTGTCTCTCATGGGGATGCTTCTCTATGGATCTTGTACTGCTAAGCACACTTGTTTCCCTTTGCTGTTCCCGTTCCCACTGCTCATTCGCAAGTGAGCGCTTGGTTTTAATTTCTTAGCACCTTCACTGTGAGGGAGGTTGGTATCCCCATGCTCGCACTCCCCAATGGATGCTCTAAGCAAGAAATGTTCAAGCTGGATAACTATTCACTGAGTCGCTTTCATTGTGCTCCCACTAGCACTGACAATAACTACCTTCGGTAAGGTGACTCCAACAAACCAATCAGCCACAGAAAGGAACAGGGGTGCGGCCTCTTATATAAACCATAGCAATGTAGGTGAACAATAACTTTGTTCATTAGGTTACTATGACTTTGAAATATGGAAAGCGTGGAAATATTCCACATGTTATCTTGTTCTAGCTAAGTAACATCTATTTTCTCTAAGCCATCATGTAATGCAACCTGCTTTCTGATGTTTTCTTGATCTTACTATGTCAAAAGCTTCTAGGGACTTTCCCAACATGGAGAACTAGGGTGGAGAACTAGGGATCAATGTCATTCCTTCTGTGGGAGTTGCTGCCACAAAAAGTCATCTTCTTGGGGATGAATTGCACTAATACTAATGCTTAAACATGAGCAAAATCCTGGCTTAGGAATATACCAAGAACAATGAAATCTGCTATCAGGGATTACACTTGGATTGTTCAGGAGGTGATAATTCTCCGCGGAGTTGTTCTCTGGAAAAGGTGCAGAGTGTGCTAACTACTATTCTCTTCCCTCACTTGCAGCTGTGGAGTCTGCTCAAGTTAGGGGCTACATTTGTTGCACAAGTAGGGACATCTCTGGCACTAAGTTAATCATTTGAACCAATTTCATGATAGCAGTTCAAAAGCATTTGAGCCTCCGCTCGATGCCAGACAGTGTACGTGTTAGTTTGTAAAGTAAATAAGACTGAATCAAGGTCCCCAAAGCTCAGAGGAGAAGACAGACTCTAACCAGGATTCACTGCACTGTTAATGGCACAAATACAGAAAACCTCGACACTATGGGGAGAGGCAGGCCCAGTAGTGTCTATGTTGAATCCCAAGTCTTGTTTTTTAGCCAGTGTTTCTCAGGCCAGCATGTCAGGACCCATTCAAGCGGATCACAGCTGCAAGTCCTAGAGTGCCTGATTCTATATACCTGGGTGGTTCCTGAGAGTATGCATTTCTAGCAAGTTTGCTAGAGGTGTGGATACATACTTACCTGGTAGGGGAGATCTCATGATCATGAGGGTGATTTTCCTAAGGTGAGGCTCATCCATTGCACTCCAGGTATGCTAACCCATGATTTCTCCAAATACAGGAAAGTCAGCTGCATAATTTGTGGTAGTAGAGGGTATTTACGTTCTACCACCAAAAAGAGGTGTGGATGCTGCCAATCTGTAGATCACATACTGAGAAACCTTTCTCTACCCCATGGCTTGGAAAAGTTGTGTTCTCTGTCTTGTCCTGGGTTCTACATGAGAAACAAGAACAAAGAAGTAGGTTGGGTCCTCCAAACATGATGATGAACTTGATGTAGGTGTAGGGAAGACTGGCGGCACTGTCTGATGGTTGAGAATGGAAGTCTGGAGTTCAGAGATGTGTTGATGGTAGTTGTCAGTGGACACGGAATTAATGTGGCTCCAGAGAAATTATGGGATAGATAAGAATGAGATCTCTCTCTTTCTCTCTCTGTCTGTCACACACTATCTCTTTTTCCCTCCCCTTCTCTTTCTCTCTCTCTCTCTCACATACACACACATTCTTTCCTTTCCTCTTCTTTCTTTCCCTTCTTCTCTCACAGATACACATTTTACAATGTGTCTTCTGTAATTTACAATGCTGTTCTTCTAAGTATTCACAACATGTGTATTTCATAGACTTTGTAGAGCATTTAGAGTTTGCAAGTTCTTACAACCTTTCTTTGTTCATGGATAGTGTGGTCCTATAAGTGTGGCTCCTCCAGGCTGTGTTGATTCCTGGCTAGTCCCAGAACCCTCTGTAAAAGGTGTCAGTCTTGTTCCCTGGTAGGGAAAACTGGGCTGAGGTGAGGGGAAGGGAAGGCAGTTCTAGAACCTGATGAATGGTAAGAGAGAAAAGATACAGACAGAAGCAGGATGGAAGTCTTATTCTACAAAGAGTTGGGGCTGGTAGTGGTGTGACTGAACACCTCTGTGTGATGCAGCTCCCAATGAGCCATTTCAAAGATCTTTTCACCAATATGGCATTTTGAAAGAGATCATATTATTGGACCACAAACATTTGTTTTGATGAAGGGGAAAGTTTTTTTTTTTTTAAGTCTCATCATTGCACAGTCTCTTCTTTGTATTTGTGATGGTTAATCTTGATTGTCAACTGGGCTGGATTCAGAGATTCCTAGCATTTCTTGGTGTGCTTCTGAGGCCATTTCAGAGATGTTCAACATGAGGGTGAGCAACTAAGGGAGAAAGACCATCCCTAAATGTGGGTGGCTCCACCCAATGGACTGGGGGCTAGGATGGAGTTGAAAGTGGAAGAAGAAAGAGATAGAAGTTCTACACAGGCTCCATGCATTCTGAGAAAGTAAGTCTACTGTGGCTGCCATTATTCATGAACATTAGACTCCAGCTTCTGACGAAACCTTTCCTTGAGACTCACATAAGCATGTCTTCCACAAGCTTCTGTGTTAAGAAAGGTGACATCATTAATTCCCCTTCTTCTGAGGCTTGCAGCTTTTTGGACTGAGAAGCAACCAGGTTCTCTGGCTCACCAACATGCAGATGGCCACTGCTGAATGGCCCAATCTCCAATCTATATAAGCCAATCCAATAAACTCTCTTACAATTACATAAACCACACACACATATATACATAAAACATGCTGATTGTTTCTCTAGAGAACTCTAATACAATATTCAGTTCTGCTCCCTATGACTGATGATGTCATGGGCCTCCGAGAAGAACCTAACTTTCCTAAACCAATATAATTCCCAACCACATTCTAACTACCTAACATTATGACCACAGGTAAGTGCAGCTCTCAACCCTCATCAGGGAAGCTTCTTTTTGCAGAATACAGGGGCTACGATAGAGATCTACAACTAGGTAAAATGCAGGGAATAAGTGACCCTGAGGTTGCCATCATCAAACGGGACATCTAAAACATAATTCCAACACCTAAGTAAGGCTCAGGGCACGACATAAAAGAGAGAAAGAAAAGATGCTGAAAGTCAGAAAGCTAAGATGACTATGGAAAGATAGTGTATCCTAAACATGACAAGAATGTTGTACCCACAACATGGTTGCCTACACAAGATCCATACAAGTCAACGTGACATCATAAACAGTGGGGGAAATCTCACAAGGCTCCAACCCTACATGAAGTGAAGAGCTTCTGGCAAGTAATGTTTGCTAAGAGAAGAACCAGCCTTCTCCA
The DNA here is from genome assembly GCA_004026605.1 of Ondatra zibethicus. NCBI lineage: Eukaryota > Metazoa > Chordata > Mammalia > Rodentia > Cricetidae > Ondatra > Ondatra zibethicus. Next base: position 18,844 of record PVIU01006852.1, read on the forward strand.
GGAACAAGCCCTCTAAAAGTTTATCCAATCCCATAGGTCAGCCCTAAACACAACACATATAAAACCAAGTGCCACTTATCCACACATGCACTGCATACATACACATGCAAAATTTAAAAAAAAAGAAGAGATCATGAATTTTAGAGGGAATATGGAGAGCATTGGAGGGGCAAAGAGTGAGATATTGATGTATGAAATTCTCAGCAACATCAACAAAAAGGAACCATGTAAAAAGGAAGAGAAAAACATGAGCTTCGGTCAGATCTGAAGTCCACCATTCGAAGGGGATACACACGGAAGCACTAGGCTGGGGGGTGCCCATGGCTAAATTCTATCTTCAAATTCCACATGTCAAAGCTCTAATAGTAATATGACAAATTTGGAGAGAGGTCCTCCAAAACAGGTGAGGAAGACAGATGGGGCCAGTAGCAGGACCTTGTCCAGTAAGATTAGTGTCATCATAAGAGATTAGGACAATGACCTATAAGGAAGGAAGACCCTGTAGTTCTCTCAGTAGATGGCCATTTCCAAGTCAAGGGAAAATGTCAAAGGAGGAACCAGTACTGCCTGGCACCCTGACTAACATGTTCAGCCTCCTTCATTGAGAGAAAATAAATGCCCCTTGTGTAAGTCACCAAATCTGTGGAATTTTATTAGGCTGTATGAGTTTACTAAGCTTAAGAGATGTGGGGAGAGACAGGTGGCAGGGAGGGCCTCATCGGCTATACCTGTGTGTGGACCCCCATTTCAAGAGTGAACTTTGAGGCTTTTTGTCATTGACATGAATGACCTATAATAGGAAGTCCTAGACCGAGAAGTGGTTTATGAATTGTGGAAGTGGTCAGCCTGCCCTGAGGTTGGGGTGCCTGGGAGGCCATCTATCAAAGACACTGAAGCAGACAGGGGAAACAGCATGGAACTTACAGATAGATGCTTGCTATAGAATAATTCAATATTTATATAAGATGGGAGGGTCCCACAGAGAACTCTAGATCAATTCTCACCAGTAAGTAATATTGGATTAGACAAACCTCAGCATGCCTCCCAATGACATACTTCTTGTGGGGACACTGCCGAATTTGTTGGCTGTGCATCCAGTGGTTGTGTAACTGCCTTCAAGTTCATACACTAGTACAGGCTGAGTGACAGCTGATTAAAGTGTGCTGTGGTTTGGATATGGTTCCAGTGTGTCCCCCAAAGGTTTACGTTGGAAGTCTGGTTCCTAATGTGGCAATGTGAAGAGGGGGGAGACCCTTTAAGGGGCAGGGCCTAGTGAGAGGTAATTAGGTAACTGGAGGTACTGTCCTTAGAAAGGATGAGTGCTGATTATCCCTCATGGGCTCATGGTACAGGTGAGTACTCATGTAAATGGTTTCTTCCTCCTGTTGTCCGGCTTCCTGTCTTACTGTGTCATCAACCGGCCCCACCCTGCAAGATGCCATTTTCTATCATGTGACACCCCTAAGGAGGCTCTTACCAGAGACTAAATATGGGGTTGTAGAATCCTGAACTTTAAGTATCCAAAGCTATAAGGTCAATTCTGTCTTCGTAAAGTAGCCAGATTCAAGCATTTTGTTACATGCCCCACCTTTCTTGTTAACCTGGTAGAGCTAGTTCTTTCAGCCATTGTACATGTAGTTGACAGACAGCACCCTCTAGAACTTCAAGGCTGGTCCTATGCCAAGTCCCCTGCTGGAAGCAGCACCATTCAGTGTCTAGACAATGGAAGAGTGGTGTTAGGGCCAGAGGGCCCTGTGGGACTGACTGCTTCCTTTTTGGCTTCCTTGCCCTTCAACTTTTCTACCATCCATCCTGCTCCCATTCTTCCCTTTTATAGGTATCCCAGGTAGATGTCTTTCAAACCAATCACTCCCCATCTCCCCACAAAATCCTGCTCTTTATAGGCTGACCTACTGTCACATCTGTGATACAAGGATTAAAGAGTCTGGGCAAGAGTCTGCGTCACTTTCATCTCTATAATGACTAATACATGACATGAGAGAATGCTACTGTGAAATTACAGAGTTTGTGATAGATTTTCCATGTTCATTCTGTGTTTAATGCAAAAGCAGGGTGTTAGGACTCTCCTGTCCACAGTCCCCTGCCCACCTTGCTCTACAAGCATGGAGGAACCCAGGTAAGGCTGATGCAATCGCTGATTCATTAGCACCTGCAGAGGGCAGGATATGTGTTGCTATGACCATAATACTGGAAAGAAACAACTTAAGAGAGGAAGAACCCACTGTCTTAGAGGACACAGCCCATCATGACAAGCAAGACAGAGCAGAGTTCATGGTAGAGGGAGATCAGGTGTAGTAGAGTCTCTTCATACCATGATGGGCTTAGGAAGAAGTATAACACAGCTCATGAGACCAGAACCAGGGACAGGTATAATCTTCAAAAGCACATCCCTAGTTGCCTACTACCAGAGCTTCTCAATACCCAAAGCCTACAAAATAGTACTGCAAGCTACAAGGCAGTCAAGACATAAGCCTGTGAAGGGCATTTCATATTTAAACCATAATAGTCACTAGGACTTGAGAGTGGTTTGTGAGATTCCACTTGAAACTAAGAGTAAACTAAATTCACTTCCATTCAGGATACAGCCCTACTGTCTCACCTGAGGCTCTACCTTACAACTTAGCCTTGTGTGAAATCTGGGTTAGCCATCTAAGGAGAGAGCCTTGTTTAGGAACATTAACTCTAAAGAGATGGCCTTGTTTAGGAACATTAACTCTGGCATGTAAACATGGAGCCTGCTGGAAATGAACACGGTAACTGTGGGGAAACGGAGTGGTCAGTATGCAAGGAGACATAACGTCCTGGGGAAAGCTAGGTATAAGGGACATCTCACACGTGTGAGCAGGAGCAGCCAACAGGAGAAGGGGTTGGAAAAGCAAAGCGTCGCCAGCGGCCCATGGTCCACCAGGAACACCAAGCTCTGCCTTATTCCACAGGCAGATGCTTCCTGATGAGCCCTTTATGTCAAAGCCTTACGCTCAAAGTTAGACTCCGAGGTAACTTGAGGGAATCATCCTTTCCTGACTCTACTAGGAGGACAGCAAACTATCAGTGTTCTAGGGGGGTATGTTTTTCAGAAGAGAAAAAAAAATACACAGCTTGCCCATGGATGTTTATTGCAAAGCTATTCATAGCAGTCAAAAACTGGAAACAGGCCAAATGCCCAACAGACAAGCATGTGGAGGGTGCCAACTCATCGAAAGGGGTGCCTGCAGGCTGCTGAAACCAAAACAAAACAGGAAACTCACTGCTCTTGTGTGGGGATGGAAGCATGCACATCGCAGTATTGGGAAAAGGCCAAAGGTTATATAAATAGTTGACATTTCAAGTATTTTTTACCTCTTCCTGTCAACTTGTGAATATGAGGGTTTCCACGAATGGTTATAGAGAGAGATGCTCTGAGCCACACAGCACTGCTTTCTACTGTCTTGCTTTGGAACAAAGCCACCACGGAGTTCCCCCGCTTGTTGCTCAACTTTCTGTATGTCATCAGGGCTGGATGTTCGCACCCAGGATGGGTTGGAGAATGCTTCTGAGATAAAGAGGGGATCAGCAGCCCAGCTCAAAGCTCACCCTGAAGGCCACCCACTCAGCCCTTCAAAGCAGCCGTCCCTGGAACAGGGCGGGACGGGGACATGGTGTCCCAGACCATGCAGGAGATTCAGGTATGCATTCTTTGGACACTGTCATCTGACTGAGCAGCCTGTTGCTCTGAGTCTCCTATTCCCCCACAAGAAAATGACGGAGAACCTGACAGGTCAGGTTCCCTTCCTGGCGGGGTGATCACAGACAATAATGGCCCGAGAAATTTGTCAGTGCTCTAACAAAATCTCTTCCACCAGGTAATGTCTGGAGAAGAGTGCGTCTGACCCATGGTTCTGATGACTAGAAGGTCAATATTTGTTAAGGGCCCCTGGTTGCATCACACATCAGGTGGTATCTGACAGTGAGAAGGGAAAGGGTAAGAGGGAGAGAGATCACATGAAAGAAAGGAAATAAGAGAGCCTGAGGAGGGGAGACGCTTACTTTTTTGGGGGGTAGACCATTCTTCAACTCTTCAACTAACCTGCCCCTAATTATATCACTTATTTTGGTCATTGCTCTGAGAAATGCCTGACAGAAGCCATTTAAGTGAGAAAAGGCTTACTTCATTCATGACATCAGCGTGTTCAGTCCATCGTGGCAAATTGTGTGTGGCAGAGCAGAGACACTCATATCAGGACAGGACAGGTGGGAGAATGGGAACACTGATGGTCTTCTGGCTTTTCTTCCATCTAGAATTAAGTTTCAACATGACTTTTGATGAGAAAAGATCACACTAGTCCCCACCATTTACTGATGGATGCTAGCCAGGCACACTGAGAATCACAGATACCTGTACTCATGAATCCCAAGACACTACCTTAGGAAGCTGGAACTGCTATTTCTCCAGGCCACAGGTGACAAAGACACAGAACTGGTACACACCAAGAGGCTATACAAGTGCCTCCAGAAAGCCATGATAAAACCCCCACTGCCTATGAGTAGCTGCCATAGTCCTGGCATCATGTGAGGCAGTTTAGACAGTCACCTGTCCTACTAACTTAGTACTCTCGACATTGCAACTGAAAACTCTTAATGCTTGGTTGTCTAAGACCATACCCTGAGTGTTCAGGTTGAACAAGTACGATGGTTTGAAAGCGATTTAATGTTTTCGCATTTATTTATTCATGGGCATGTCAGACACACCACAGCATGTGTGCAGTGATCAGAGGAGGATAACCTTCGGATGTCAGTTCTTTCCTCCTACCATGTGGATGCCAGGGGCTTGAACTCGGGTCATCATACTTCACACTGTCTTTATCTATTAATTTACCTTGCTGGCCCCTGGAAGTGATTTAAATGTGGTCTGTCCTCCCAGGATTGCTGTACTAAATGAAGGCTTGCTCCTCGATGGGGTGGTACCTTTCCAAGGTGGAACCTAATGGGAAGTCACCAGAAGCACCAAAAGGATTAAGGTAGGTCTCAGAAATGCTGTTAGTTCTCACCAGTGGGTTCTCACAGGAACAGTAAACATGGTCACATGAGCTCTGCTACTTACATTCATTTAAACTGCTATTCTGACACTGCTACTTGAGGTCCTTGCTAGAGTGAGCTGATGCCACATTATGCCTTTTGCCTTACAGAACTCTGAGCTGAATAAACTTCTTTTCTATATGAAATTACCCAGCCTCAGGTATTCCCTTCCACTAATGGACTCACACAGTGGGGTATGGTACAGTTTGAAACTCATGATTCCCAGTCAGTAGAGCTGTTTGGGACGATCGAGAGGTTTAGTTAATGAAGATGGGTCATGGAGAGTTTCTCCCACACTGCCTCTGTTCTAATTCCCTGCATCTTGATCTGGCATGATGGGAAAAGCAACAGGTGCACTCATTCACAGCCTGCGCCACTTTGCCATACATTCTTCTCAATGAAGGACAATGTCCTCCTGAAACCACAAGTCAAAATAAGCCCTTTCTTCATTAACCTATTATGTCGGGAATTTTGTCACGTGGAAAAGAAAAATAAGGAATCTAAGTAAGAGGTAAGTAGTCATGCTTGCTGCTCTGTCCTGTGATCCACAGTCCTGGACACACAATTGTTATATGTGACTTAGTATGAGTGGTTTATGTTATATTATGTTATTGAATAATTAGGGACATCACCGCGTAAAAATACACAAACCCATCAGAACAACCCAATTAGGTAAGACTTATCCTGAGAAAATTGCATCAGTAAGTCTGGAGAAGTTGCTCAAGCTCAATTCATACGAAGTCAGTTTGGACCTATTTCTGTCTGACACCAAAGCACAAAGCCTTTTCCAGGATAGAACATGTAGCCCCAACAGGAGCATCTCCATGGTACCCAGATGAGTTTTCTTTAAGAGTGATGGGCCTGTTGCATAAATTCTCGATGACTCCAGCTTATGGACACACAGAGATGGTACCTCTAGTGGAAGCACCTGATAATTGCTGTCTGTGCCAAACGGTCTACAGAGTCCCAGTCTCCTTGAACTCTAGACTACTCAAATGCTTGGGGTCCCTTGGTGGTCCAGAGTGTCTATGCAGCTCTCCCTGTGAGAGGATTCCTGGAGCACCTCTGTTCTGGACATCCCAGTCCCTTACCCAGAATCTTGCCGCAACATTCCTGAGGTCTTGAGAAGAATGTAAATACCTGCATCCTACCTGCCTACCCAATAAGCTTGCCCAATGTCAGCATTTCATCCATGTTTGGCAACTGAAGCTGTCAGTTCCAAGGCCAATTATGCTATGTAGTGAAGGCTTTCCTATTGGTTCCACTTTCTTCCCACTTGGCCATCCCTCACCTCCATCAAGGACCCCTGTGATACCGGGATTCAGCTTGACCTAAGGGTAAACTGAAGGAGACCCTCTCTGTTCTGGAAGTCAGTCACGACTCAGTGGTTGGTACCTATCTTCTCTGTAAATGAATCTTGATCTCCTAGCCCCATGTCCTCCTGATAAGGGCCCTGTCTTCTTCTGGTCTAGGGCTTGAAGCCATGATCTAAATGTCAGTCCATAAATTGCTCCCCTTACTAGCTGGCTCCATCCACTTGACCTACGTTATAGTTTCAAATGACACCTCAAGGCCCATTTGTAGGATATGTCCCTCGTTTGTACTTTTTAATACATTGCTTAGCTGCATACCCACTGCCCTCCTCCTTCCACAGCATTTTGAATGGCTTTTCAGGCTACCTAACAGGGTACAGTTCCCAACCTGTGGGTGTCGCTAAGCTCTGAGAGTCAGAATTCTCAAGATGGCATCCATAGCCAAGTCCTCAAATTTTCTAAAAGCAAGAAATCAGGAGGTGCTGGAGAGACGAGTTAAATCCCTGCTCAATAATGAACTTAATATCTTCTTTCCATGACTGTCCCTTTCCCCCATCTTGGATCCAGGATACACTGTATCACCCAAAATAAACAAGAATACTTTTCCTGTAGAGGGAACTACTAATGATATAAAAATCCAATCGCAGAATTACACACAAAAGATACCCTGTGAGGTAATGTGTTGAAATATCTGATTTTAAAATAAAATAATAAAATAGGAAGAAAATGACAAGAGAGACAGCTCTGAGTAGAGGGAAAAGATGGGTAGGTGCAGGGATAGTCAAACGGGTCACAGGAGCTCATTGTTAAGTAGCCTTGAGACATCTCATTTCTCTGAGCTAGCTTCCTGGGCTATAAACTAAGACTGTAGTGCACAGTAAGTATTAACTGAGACATGCACACAGAATCAGTGTGTACATGCAAGGAACATATGTCCAAGTGTATGATGAGGCAGATGCTTAAAAGATGCTTGTTTGGGGAATAAAGAGGGAAAAGCAGAAGATGGAATAAAAAGTACATAGAAAATGAGAAAACACAACTTTTCCTAGGAAAAAAACTTCTATATACAGTTCATGGATCTTTGATTCAGATAGACTGTCAATTATAAGGACCCTGGGTTACACCTACACACGAATGGAGGAGCAAGAACATACCCATGACTGTAAAGCATAATTTGCTGTGCAACCGACATGATCCCTGACCAATAGAGGGCACAAGGTCCCCAAAGGACACAGACCCTCAGAGCACTGCTCTCTACCTGAGAGGACAGCTCATGCGTCTAAGTCCAACTACACTGCCTTTTATCAAGCATGTTTCTAGGACTATCTTCTCTATTTTGCAGACAGATGAATCCTCTCCCTGAGTCTATACTATCTAACAGGTGTTTCTGGTATTAAGAATTTTGACACTGATTATAAGTTCTCACTTTACAAACACACTCTTCCTCACTGCCTGGCACACTGGGGAAGGTATGCTTATGTTAAATCCCTTTTAACTCTGCATAATTTTTACTACTTAGGTAATTTTACCCTTATTTGAGGTCCTTCTATTAGCCCTGAAACTTACGTTATTAAAACCATGAAATGCATTGGATGAAAATATATTTCATTAAGCAAAGTTTGTATGACATTAGTGGTTAATTAACTCATAACTGAAATAAGGGGCTAAGATTTTTTTGAGGCTAAAAAGGACCTCATATTTTCAAGACACAACTAAGCATACCCCAGAGTTTATAACTGCATGCTAGTCCTCACATTCTAAGGCCATGTATAATTTCATTAGACTATTTACCTTTAACTATGATGGGGCCCTGGATTTTAATGTCTGTAAGGGCCAAACATGTTTGTTTAGGTCCTTCTGGTTGTCTAGTTACCAACAATGTACTCTCTGAACATTATTTCCTGCTGTGTCAAAGTTTAAAACGCTGTATACTCTCATACCTTTCTACAAGGCTGGCACCTTGTTCCAGACTAGGTGTAAGATGAAATTTCCTAGAGGCTTCCAGCATGAGCACAGGAGAAATGTCCCCTTGGTTCCTTGGACACAGTCACTAGGGTAGCTGTTTTTGGAGCCACGTCTGTATTACTGCGGACAAGCATTAAGATGAAGCCAGAACCCTGAAATTGTTCAGGCAAAACTGGAAGTGCCTAGGATTTGGACCGGGGAGCCTTGTGGTCCAAATCGTGTAAATGGATGCTCAGTTTTCCAACTTGGATCAAGATGTCTTGTGGGGCACCAGCTCTGCCCTAGACTCTATCATGGTGAAATCTTCCTAAGTGGCCTAGATTATGAGCTCTCTTTGCATCCTTTGCCTGTCTGCATCAGGTCTTGTGCTGGCTGCCCTGTGGTGTCTATAATGTCTTCCATACCCTGAAAAATCAAAAGGGCAAATATCTGTGATCTCAATTTTTATATGGAAAACTCAACCTCAAAAAAACATAGAGCTTGAAGGGATCCCTCAGTGGCATCCTCAGAGCCTTGCCCCAAAGACACAGTTCCTGGGTCTCAGCTGACTGAATCGTGGTCCTGTTACCTGGCCTCTCCAGCTGAAAGGTTACAAGCTCTTCCTTAAAGCAGCTTGGTGTTTACATGTATGCTCCTCTGTGGATTGATGTGTAAGAAACATTACCTCGGCCACCAAGCCTCAGACCATGGTTGCCATGTGAGAATGTTATCCATCCCTTTTGTAGCACACTGCTGACCTTACCCATCAGTGTCTTGGCTATTCTTCCCAATCTGCAGAGAAGTCAGATGGGGTTTTCTAAAAGCACCTGGCGTCATCTAATTCCTTCAAACCACCCATCAAAAAAACAAGTTAAATTGGCTTATAATGTAAATGTAAGAGCTAGAACTAAAGAACTTCTAAAGAAACATAGAAGAACACTGCTTCTGTATCGAGTGAGGCAAGAGTTTCTTAAACAGGACTCAAAAAACATCCATGAACAATAAATTGAGGGCTTATCCTCCAAAATACAAAAACTTCTTTTTGATGTTTGAAACAGTGGGAGGGGGAGAAAGAATGAGAGAGAGGAGAGACACAGAGAGAGAGAGAGAGAGAGAGAGAGAGAGAGAGAGAGAGAATAAGCAAAGCATGCATTCATATTAAAGAAACTCTAAAACTTAATAATATGAAAACAACCCAAAAGAAACATGATTTGAGCAGACACCAAACAAAATAATAGACACAGCAAGTAAGCACACAAGAAAGTGCTTAACATATTAACTATGATGAAAATGAAAATTAAAATCAGGAAAGACATACCGCTACATGCTAATATGGATGGCTACAACCGAGACGACTGATGAACACGTCTGGAGGAGGTGGAGTAACTGGGACAATCATGATTTTTGGTGCAAATGCAAATGGTATAATTACTTTGAACATAATTTGGCAGCTTCTGATAAAGCATACCACAGGACCTCTCTGCTTTGCTTAGCTGTTTATCCAAGGGAAATGAAAACTTGTGTTTCCACAAAAAGCGTCTCACGAAGAATTCTAGTAATTCTATTCATAATTGCCTAAAACTGAGATTGATCCACATTTCTCCTCACCAGTGAAGGGGTGAACAAATTGACACACACCCAAATGATAGAATCCTAATCTTCATTTAAAAGGAACATGGTACAAATTTGGGAAACCACACAGGTGAACATCAAGTACATTGTATTGAGTTACTTTCTACACTATCCGTACATCTCCCCCAGCAAAACCACAAGGTCAGACAACAGGTGGGTGGTTGCCTGATGTGGGGCCCAGGGGGTAGGGTAGGGTGGGTGTTGACTGCAAGGGTGGGGTATGAAGCAACCTTTCAGGGTCAATACTGTTCAGTATCTTTACTGGTTACACAACTGTGTACCATTCTAAACTCAACAACACGTACTTTAGAAAAAAAAAAAAGAGTGAAGTTCCCTGTCAGCAAATTATTTCAATAGGTGAAATTCAAGGAATATTTTCCAGTGAGCCCTTGTTTTGATTTGAAAAGTTCTTCTGATTCCAGCTATTTTTAAAAAGGAGAGTTTCTATTAAGATGTCAGAAAACAGAATTAAATAGGTAGCCCAAAGAATGTCATACTATTCTAAGCAGAGAAGATAGAAATTGGAGGCTCTGTTTGGGTCTACCAAGCCCCATTCCATGGTCCTCACCTGGTATCCTTTGTCCTGACTTCTACCAATACTTCAAGTTCATAATCCCAGGTGTAGCATCTGATTGCTCAGCTCACCACACTGCCCACTGGCTAACCTACCTAGGAAATGGACTTCTTGGTCCTGATCTGTTGGAGATCAAAAAAGTCAGGATTGCTGGGGGAGTCATGATCTTCTAGTGTCCTTAGGTTACGTGCAAATGCCTAAACCTGATGAGTAAGGTACTCCTTACCCCTCCCGCCTCGACTCTCCTGACTCAACCTCACCCCCCCATCCTCCAGCTGCAGCTCTTGTATTCCTATGACCAAATGTAACTACTGGGTACTTCTCCCCAAAGGAGCCAAGATTTCTCCTGGCACAGTTCTGAGATACATGCTTCTCCCTGGGTCTAAAGACCATTTTAGTTTCCTCTTTGCCTCACCTTCCAAATTTGAGATTCTAGGACTCTATGGGGTCACTGCCACAGCCACAGACAAAAACAATCTGAATGCCACCAGATTATTCTTCTGTAGAGTCTGGGGGGAAGCTTTAATTCTCTGGCTTAAATGGTTCAGAGAGTTGACATATTTGAACTACTCATGTGCAAGTATACATGGTAGGTTAAAAATGCAGACCAAACTGGGCCGTGAGACTCATGTCTGTAACCTCAGCGCTACAGACACTGAGGCAGGAGGATCCTGAAACAGGACCAACCCATGAAGGTGATTGCTGTGCCACCTAGATGGATGTAGGAATCAGTAGTGTAAATATTCTTCTGGGGTCCTGGGGTCCTGGGGCAGCCACTATGTCAGAGTTTGGGTTCCTGTGTTTTGAAACATTTTAGAAAAACAAGGGAAAGTTGCTGGGTTTTTTTATTTTTTTATTTAGTTTGGGTTTTTTGGTTTGGGGTTCATGGCTTCAAAGAATTCTATCCATTATATCAGGGAAGGCATGCAAGCTCCCCTTATGGAGATCAGAAACAAAAAAAGCAGATGAAGTGAGAACCAGGTACTACCTTTAAAGTTCTGTTTCAAGAGACCTACTTCTGAATCGGTCCAGGTTCTACTTCCTGAGCGTCCACCGCCTTCTGAATAGGGCTCCATGGCTGAAGATCAGTGCTCAATACAGGAGCCTACAAGAAAGACAAGTCTGTAAATGGCATTTCATATACAAATCATAAGACACTGTGATTTCATTCTGACTGCAGATCACTCGCTGACCCACCAGGGTGTTCTGTTGGACTGTCCTCAGACTGGCTGGTCTCTGGTTTCCAGCTCTGCCTTCTAAGCTATGCCAGAATGCACCATGTGCAGTAGGGACAGAGAGCATGACTAGCATCTGTCGGGATGCCATTTGCCCTCCACGCTTTCCCTCTGCCAAAGCTACTGGCAACATTTGAGACGATGCCTGGGGCTGAGAGATCACTCTGTTACTCCATTCATTTACACTACAGAGACATTCATTTGTCTATTATTTTTCCAATGATTTATTCCACTTAGTTCCCTCTTTGGGCCAGGGTACCCCCCCCCTTGCTGGCAGAACACTAGCAAAAAGGTACACAGTTACCACTGACACTATTCCTACAATGAGCAAGGGAGACAGATGTTAATCAATTCATTACTAATTTAAAATTAGAATCTATCAGATTCTCTACTTTCAGCTGAACGAGCCTCCTGAAGCTCATGTTTGGATAATGGAATTCCTCACTACTAGAGAATCCTGTTTCTTGTCTCGACACCCAAGTCTGCTTTATATAGCACCCCTCTGGGAAGTTTGTGAGCCACAAAGTCAGCCTGTCTTGCCCAGGAGGCTGGGTTCTCCAGGCTCATTTGTAGACGGCAAAGCCTTATAACATGTGTGCCTGTCACGGTTCTGTGAGGGAAATTGTGGGCAGGGGACATTGGGAGTCAGGAGATGAGAAAGGTACTAATGTAGTCTGCCCACAGAATTGGCCAGGACTTCCCCTCTGGGGCTAACTCTAGCCCCAGTGCCACAGCAAGAATGATAAGGCCATAACCTTGGTTCAGAAAGGTGCTGTGTGTGTCCTGCCTGCTGAGGTCTACAGGGAACCAGGAAATGTGGGAATGAGGGCCTGTCCAGACTTTGACACCGACAAGAAAATGCTTGATATTTATCGACATACCATTCGAGTGAGTAGTAATGCCTGAAAACACAGATGTTTAGGGACAACGAAATTCAACTTTTTGCCTAGATCACTGCACTGCTCTTGTAAGGAAAAAGAATGCTCTAACTTATCAGATAAACAGACAAAACTAGAATGTGCACCTAGATTAGCTAGATGCTTCTCATAAATATAAATCTGTGAATCTCAGAAAAGTATGGTGGTTACATAAGGCAACATCTCTATTCTTGGGAAGGCTACATCAATGTACAGAGGGCTGGAAGGGTCCATGGTGTTTGGAACTTACCAACAAATCGATTCAGGAAAAAAAAAAGTATTGCGAAAGCATGTAAAAACTTTCCAACATCTGCAAAAGTTCTATGACCTGCCAGGCTTTGTGTCTGGGGCAGTATGGATCACGTAAGAGAGCCTGCAGGAAAACTGCAGTTTGAAGCAAATCAACTCGGGAGAAGTTAGCCCAGTTTCCTCTGCTTCGGTTTGCTTTTGAATCCTTTGTCTACAAAAGAGTTCTTGTGTTCCTTTCCCCAGAAATCTAAGATTTATTCACATCATTTTCTCTGGATGTTGTGGGTTTCTGAGTTTGGACCAATAGCCAGAAACAAGACTGAGTGTTCAGTTATAGGAAAGGGAAAACTTTTCATTGATTACATCAGTCTGAGATCGGAAAAACCACTGTTAGAAGCAAGAGGTACAAAACGGTGCTCAAAAGGAGCGTTGGGACAATACACACAACTTTCAAATCCTTGCCCTGTGCTCACTCCCAGCGCCTCGACCTTCTGGAAGTTACTTCTTAGAGATTCAGTCTCTTTATTCTCTACAGTTGTTCCAGGAACAACCTCAGAGGCCAGGGTGAGGGAGAAGTAGGACTCATGAATGTTTCACACCACGTGTCTTCTCAACGACGGTGATTTACGGTTGGAGCTGCTTTTACAACGCCAAGACCCAAGAAAAAGGTGTAATTATTGGTACCCTATCTGTACTAAGAAACCGACATAACCCAGGTATTAAGAATTTTTTCGAAGGGGCTGATTCCCATTAACCCCGTTGCCTTTTCAGCGGTCACTTTAGAAACCGGCTATGGCCCGTCTGGCCATTACTTTCAGGAGGGCCCCCACTTCAGAGGTAAAGGACACGAGGCTCGCTCGGCTGCCTCAAGAAAACAATGAAGGGCCTCTCGGGCTTCCCTCCTTCGGCTACTCACACGCAGCTGGCGAAACTGAGGCTGAGAAAGGTGAGGCTCGGACCCGACCCGCCGTGAGCAAGCCCGAGTTTCCATCTCCGGGACCGGGACTGCCCACGACGGTGTCGGGCGGCCTCAGCCCGGGAAGAATTGGAACTGTGCGGTTGGGGAGTACTTTCTGAGTTTCGAACAATTCGCTTACGAGTGGCCCTTCGGGACAGGTCCGGTCGCTCTTCCGCCGGCGCGGCCGCGCACCCGGGCGGTGGCGTGGCGCCGGGGGTCCCGCGGGCGGGGAACATGGTGGGCGCGCGCTGGCCCGGGCGGGAGCATCGCGCCACGCCAGCCCCGCGGCCGCTGGGCCCGCGCCCCCCGCGCCACGCCCTGCGCCCAGGCCGCGGCTCCTCCCGCGCTGGCGGCCGCCGAGCGGTCCGGGCGGCGGCGGGAGGAGGAGCAGGAAAAGCGGCCGGGGGAGGAGGCGGAGGCGGAGGCGGCGGCGGAGGCGGGGAGGGCGGGCGGGGCCCCGAGAGTTTAAAGCCCATCGAGGGGGTGGGGAGGCCGGGAGGCGGCAGGAAGGGAAGGGCGCTGCGGCTAGTGGCGGGCGGGATTCGCGTTCCGAGACCCACGGGAGCACGAACTTTCCGCGCACCCTCACGCGCAAAGCGACCGGGACCGTCCAGTGTCCGTCTTTGCCTTCGGGTACCCCGTAGAGGAGCGTGCGGAGTGTGGCCGGCGGCCACGCGGAGGCGGCGAGGAGCAGCGCGGCAGGTAGGAGTTGGGCGGGGAGCGGCGGCAAGTTACTTTGTGGTCCGCGCCTCGCGGGGCCCGGCGGCCGGGCGGGTCCCCGCGCCGTCATTGTCTGCGCTCTGGCCGCCCGCGGCCCGGGACGCGGGGCCCCGCGAGGCGCGGCGGGCGGAAGGGCGTCGCCTCGGGGCTGGGGGCTGCGGCGCCCCAGGCCCGCGGGCGGACGGCGTGGGATGGCGGGACGGGACGGGACGGCGGGGTGCATGGCCCGGGCGCCCCCGCGGGGCGCTCCCTTGCGCTCCAGACCCTGGGGGGAGGTGCGGGGCCCGGGCAGCGCATTCTTGAACCATCTTGTCAGACGGCGGCGGCTCGGGGGCTGGGGCGGGGGCTGCGGTCAAGGCCGCGCATCGGGGGCCGCCCGCTCCCGGGGGCCACCGCCCTGGAGGGTGGGCGCCCAGGCGCCGCTGGAGCGGCGGGTGCTCCTGCTGCGCCTCGGGCCTCGCCGCGCGCGCCTGGCGGGCCGGGCAGCGGTGCCAGACACTCCCAAGTCCCAAGCGAGCGCGGCCCAGCCGCGGACCGACGATCTTTCCCTCCCCGCCACCCCCCACCCCTTTCTTTCTTTGGTTCTGTTAGTGGCCCTGCTACCCGTCGCTGGGGCCTAACACCAAGTTTTGAGGGCTCGCGAACTAGCAGCCCGCCAGCGGTGGAAACGTGATAAGAGCGGTACCGTTTGCAGAAGGAAATTTCTGATGCAACTCTCCGCCTTTGCTGATTGCCTCTCCAAACGCCTGCCTGGCGAGGGCCTGCAGCATGTGCGTTATGGAAATTAGGGTATTCTTTACTTTTTAAAATTGTATTTGCCTTTTCTTGGCATTGGAAGAAACTCTGCGAACTTCTTTTCGTTTGCTTTGACCGAAACTGGGTAAAGTAGGGGAGCCACAGGTGATTTTTACAAGGCCCTGGTTCTTTAGGATGTTTTTGAAAAACTCTTTTCTTGTAACTCTTTCATTCAAGAGATGCAAAGAAAAAGTCCAAAACAAGTAGCATTCGTGAGTAAATATGTGTTATTGCACAACTTTCTCTTTGCGGCTGTTTAAAAGGCCAGGCCCAGAAGACTTTGTTTCAGAAAATGCTGATTCAGCCATTTGGAGCCCCTGAGTTTCAGAAATGGTGCTCAATTTAACGTTTCGCTCTGCTTTACCAGAACTCCAGTCGTTAGCTCCCCAGTGGCACACGCTGGGGCTTACACTTTAGTGAGGTTCGTATTTTACAGAAGTGGACCTCAAGTTCTGGATTTCTGCAGCAGAGGGAATTGTGTAAGGCGATGGATGAAGAATCTTAAGAGTATTTTTTTCTTTTCTTTTTTTTCTTTCTTTTTTTTTCTTTCTTTCTTTTTTTTTTTTAACCAAGAGCACTGCGATCAAATGTGCTCCCAGGAATGATTTTCGCCTACCGAATTTTTGTGTTAAAAATCAAAACTTTAGGATGACTGGAACATAACTTTTTTTGAGTTTTACTGGGAACATTTGAAGGAGGGCTGCACAGGCCAGTCCGCACATTACAGGGAGGGAATTTGAGGACAGAGTTCCAGCCCAGCAGGCATTGCAGTAACTGAGACGAGAAGCGTAGCTGCTGATACTTAGGTAGCCTTTCGCAGTTTACAAGGCACTTTCAAAAGCCCTGTTGCTTTTTAGCCACTTGGTAGGGTAGCCCCCACGGTCCCCATTTTACAGGTCTGGAAACCAAGGCTCAGGAGGTTAACTGGTGTGCCCGAGGCCATACCAGCTAACAAAGGACAAAGCTCTTGGAGACCTCCTGAGTTTTTCCCGTCTGCAAAAGAACGTCCACTTCTAGAAGGGGGACACCCTGCCTGACACACAGCACAGCAAATGGAGGCCAGGGCCTAGTTTCTTAGTCCAGTTGCTTCCAGCCTTCCAAGATTAATGCCACGTAGGCCAAGCAATTATCACTGTTTATTTTTTTTACACTTGCACACTCATTTATTTTGAGAAGAAACGTCAATGTTCATGAAATCATGAGTTTGATATGGTAACTGTGTTCATTATAATTAAATTAAAAAAAAAACTGTGTACCACCCAACTCACTTCTTGCACATTACTTGTGGCCTGTATTGCTTTTGAGGTTGTGTTGGGTTGGTCAAAATGGATTTTGTTGGTGGACCAGGAAACCAGAAAGCAGGGCCGATTTTTGGTGGCTAATTGTCCAGGACTTTGTATGGTGGTTACTGCTATGGTTGGAAGCCAGAGCAGCTGTCCCTGACCAGTCAGCCTCCACTGGGCAGCAAGAACAAAGTCAGAAAAGAACCAAAGATCTAGCTGAAAACTTAGGACGTTGCTGAACCCGCTGGGCCAGAGGCTTTGCAGCATTTGGAAGCCAAACTTTGGTTGAACCAAGCCATCCATGTGCCTTAAGCTCATTTTAAAGCTGTACAAATTCTTGGTTGGCTTATCTTTTTTTAAAAAACAAAACTAATATTTTATAATTTAGAGAACCTATTTGCTTAAAATTTTGTTCAGCGTGTAAGTGTAAGAAAGCACAGGATAGCCTGGTGTATTTGCAACTATGTGCATGCAGGGTGAGGTTGGCCATCTATAAAGACTTAGCCCTACGTGCTGGAGATTTCAGCCCTGGCACCTTCATGGGAGGGAAGCCTGCACATAATCCAGTGTCTGTTTCACAGTTAAAACAGCATGGAGGGCAGGCGAAGCAGCTCAGTGGAGAGCCATGATGAGGCCTTCGCTTTAACTCCAGCGCCAAATCCTCCTCCCTGCAGAAATTCCCCTCACAAAAAACCTACAGCAGTATGGAGCTGTTTGGGAGGAGAAAATCTGACTTGCTTTTCATTTAGGTAGTTGGTCACATGTTCAAATTTAAATAAATCTTTTCCGTTAGTGAAGCTGTTCTTGATTTTTTGGGGGGAGTTCTTTTTTTCTTTTCTTTTTTTTGAGGGGTGGTGGTTTTTACCCATCATTTTATTTTTCATTTGCCTGTAGAAGTTTATTTTTCTCTCCTTTTTTCGGCTTTTGGGCTTCGATGTTCCGTCGAAGTCACAGACATTACAGTGTTCAGAAACTGAACTCCGCTTCAACAAAGACATCTGTTGTGCCTTCAGTTTCATCCTAAAGCCGTAGAAATTCTTAATTTTTAAAAAATTTCGTTATATAAAACCCTAGAGCCCAGATTTTAGACCTCATTTTTTAATATAGGATTTAAAGCTAGGTGTCTCCCTGTAAGCACTGTTTTGGCTGCATCCCACAAAGTTTGATATTGCAGTCATTATTTTCTTGTAAAATCGAGTTCAGAAATATGGGAGATTATGGGGAGAAAATGAGGCAGCTAAATTACCTGGTAGAGCTTGGCAAATAGGTGCTTTGGGATTTGGGGTATATTCTTCAGGGTTTGTACACTAATGAAAAGGCAGATTGATAGCTCATTTATAAAAATGGAATGAAAATGGCATGATTGTCCTTTGAGATATCAACCACAGAAAGCTTTTTCTAGAGTTCTCAAAAGCATCTCAGAGGTAGAAATGGGTGCCTCTGTTTTCTACTTTGGAGGTGTACAACTAGGAGGTTTCCTTTTTACTCCCTGTGTTAGAATATTCTTTATTTTTAGCCATTTACTTCTCATTAGATTTTTGGAAAGACTTTTCCTTGATTGTTAAGATCCTAAATTAGAGGTGCTGGTTATTTGATCTGAGCCCTGCAAAACAGGACTTCTTGTTGCCCACATCTACTGGGGCAATAGAAGTACATGCGTAGAGGAATTGCCTTTCTCGCTGTGGCACTTCTTTTATGGTTTGCTTGACCGGCAATTCCTTTGTGTCTGTTGGTTCTTCAACTTGCTACCTTTGTGAGTCTGAACAAGTTAACATCATTTATAGAATGGAACTTTATGGAATAGCTTAAACTCACAAGGTACAAGCGCAGATGGCTGAAAGTTGGTGTATAAAGGAGTCTCGGATTTGCAGGCACAGGAAGCCTGTGACATTTGTCTTCGGAGTCTCAAGATTTGCGTCTGGACTCCATAGAGGCTTTTATCCCAGCCGGGACTGAAATGAGCACGTACACTTATCCTGGACATGCTGACCACGTCCCCTGGGGAGTGGCTGCAGCCCCATTCCAGGGCTGTGCTGGTGGGCAGCCCCACCCCTCACTGACTTCCTTGCAGGGTTTTGAGCCAAGTAATTAGGCCTGGGTAACTGCCATTAACAAGGCGCTCCTAAAGCACATGGCACAGAAAGAGCTCTGTTGGTCCTTATCACCCTGCCATCATTGTCACCACAGCTAATGCTCAGTTGGAGGCCTGGGATTCTCGCTTGCTCTTCCAAAGCAGGTAGAGCTGCAAAGTAAATAACTCTTTGGCTGGCCCACTGTGATCCGCTGGGAGTTCATGAGCAAGTTTCCAGCTAAGGTGCTCCTCAATATAAAAGTTGTTTTTTATATAATACTGTTGGACCACCCATAACCTAAAAATCAGAAATCACAAATCTGAAAGTTTTGGGGCGACAACTTAATCCTGTAACACATGAACATTCATTTCTACCATGTGAAATTTATTTTAGGCATGGCATTATTAAAAGTGTTGTATAAAATTATCTTCAGGCCATGTGCATACAGTATATAATAAAAAATTCATTTCATGTGTAGACTTGTGTCTCATCCCTAAGATGAGAGTCTCATGGCTCATCAGTGTATAAATATTCTAAAATCCAAAGCCAAATAAACAAATAAATAATCCCTTGCGTACCAAATTTAAAACCTGTAGCAATAGTTTTAGGATTCTCTGCTCCAGGAAACTTAGAATAACCAAAAGCTACTATGAGTTGAGCAACTGTTAAATTTAGATGTTTGCACAGTAGCCTCATGACTGAGGACAATGCCCTGCCCTGGATCTGGAGCCTGCTTAGAAGTACAGCTGCCAAGGAGGTCTTTGTGTTGGGGTGTTGGGTGGGAGGTGGAGCCAGGTGAATGTGGAGCCTCGAGTGTCTCTGTGGGCTGGCTTCACCCAAAGCCTGCAGAGCCCATCTTTCCACTTTGCCACCGCAGGGGCCGGCATAAGCTGTGGTATACTCTTCCCTGAGCGCCTACAGGTTGCCAGTTCTAGGGCGCTAATTGCTCTCTTTCGATGGAAATCGTGTGGCCCTTACAGAAACCATTCCAGGGTGTTCCTGGAGAGATAGGAACACTGTACCCTGTGCTGTGTACCCCTTATTGTGGTGGTTGAGCACAGGAGGAGGGAGAAGGTGATAAAAGCAGTGCCTCCCTTCCTTGCTGGATCAGCCCATGACTCTTCTCTAGACTTTGTAGCCTGGGGGGCTACAAGTGGACACAGGCTGGGGCTCTGTCACCTGGCACCCTGGATTACTGTGTGGAGGGACACAGGCTCCATTCCTCAGTTATCAGATCAGTGAGGGTGGTTTTTTTTGGTTTTTTTTATCAGAATGATAGGTAAGCTACTGGTCGTTTAAGCAAAGAGTTAAAGTATTATTCAGAGAGTTAGACTTAGCTGCAGTCCCCCACGTTTCCCTTCACAGACAGGCTAAATAGTACAAAGACATCCCTTGTCACCTTCCCCACAGCCCCTGTAGCTCAAGTTTTCAGTTTCCTTTGCTGTAGAAGGTGAGGATTTTGCCTTGTTCTGCCTGAGTACCTCGTTCCCTCATTGTTTCTTTTGGCCAGATGAAGAGTAGACCGAGTGGGGACAATCCCCTAAGTGCTACTCACGTGTCTGCCAGCGGAAACTTTGTTCTAAACTCATAGGACATTTTACTTTGTTGCTGCAGTTCATTTTGCTTAGGTGTTTTTATGTCATTATCACCTCCACTTCCCCCAGACATCGCACCTGGCAGATTTCAGCTGCAGTAGGTGATCTCTCTCTCTCTCTTTTTTTTTTGCAAGCAGTCTCATAGGTACCTATGCCCATGCCTACTGTCACTGGAGACTCCCTGCACATTGCACATGGCCAATCCTATGTCTTCTTCCTAAATCATTCTTAACATGGCCTTTGCTTTTCTCATGGATCTCTCACCTTTTTTTTAAATTTCTTAGTTTATTAAATCTAGTGGAGGGCAGTCTACGTCAGTGTTTCTCAAACAGGATACATTATATGTGTGAAATGTCCTTATTTTAGGCATGTTTGTTGAATGAATTTCTCAATGTCAGTTAGTTAGTTTTCCCTCCAAGAGCTGAACCCAGCTACTGTTTTAGGGCAGCCAGAAGCTGAGAATGAAGCTCATTTGATTCTTCTTCTTCTTTTTTTTTTTTAAATGAAAGAATACCAAAGTGTTTGTTTTGGGGGATGGTGGTGGTTTGGCTAAGTTCTTGTTGTGTCTGGTAACTTTAAGGGATTCTCTTTGTATTTGCTGGGTTTCTTTGGAGATGTAACCTGGTGAAATCTGCATACATCTAACAGGGTAAGTTGAGGACTCTTTCAAGCTGGAAGCAACTTTTTTTTCAAGTCTTGGACAGTTGAATCAATTACCTTTATTTTCCAAGAGTGTTATTTATTTGGTTTTCTTAGCCTACTGGACTTGATCTCTAGTGACTGAACCCAAGGTTTCATTCATGAGAGGTAAGTACTCTCTTACGAAGTCTGTATCTGTTGTGTGACTTCAGGTTTGGGATGATATCCTTAATTTTATCTTTAACTTTTCTATTAGCTTTTGTTTGTATTTTCATTTTTAACTTTGAAGGACCTCTTAATTTTTTTCTTTTATTTGTTGTATTGAGAATCAAATTAAGGACTTAGACATGCTGGACAATAGCTATAGCCCCAGCCCTCTCTGATTGTGTTTTTGCAGTAGGTTTTAGTTTCAGGTGTACATGAAGGCAGGGGATATGGCTTTTCTACATGATCTGCCATAGTGGCCCCTCTCCCCAGCATCTGCCATGGTACTACATCCCACAGCAGAGTAATAGATTTGTTTTAGCTGGTCCACCTGTGTTGACACCTTGGTACCCAGAGCTAGCAAATGTTCTTTTAAAATAGCATTCTGGTGCCATTGTGTAATATCTTGTTATCTCATTTAGAAATAAAACTTCTTTTCTGCATAGTTTCTTCTAACTTAAATCTTTATTTTGTTTTATTGGACTTGTGTCTGACTTTTTATGGGAAGTATTGTGAGCCTGGAGAGATTGGTAAGAAGCAGGGGCCCTAAAGAGCCACCGTGAACCTGAGTGGAGCCAAGGGAAGCAGCAGTATGCAGGAGCTGACTTGGACTGAAAATGAATCTGGGAAAGCTGGGGTCCAAGGCTGTCTCCACTGATGCCTCTAGGGACTGAGTAGACAGGGCAGTGGCTCTCATGCATGCTGCAGTGTACCAAGGTAGTGGGGGAAGAAGTTCTGGAGCAGTGATGGTTAGAGAGAATGGTGGACAGGTCCCAGGGAGGCTGAGGCCCATAGCTCACTCCTGGAAAGCTGGAGTGACTTCTGTCCCTGCTGTAGGATCCCTCTCCCATCTTAGAGGCATTGTATGGACCTCTGAGGCCCTTTCTGTTCTTCCACTTGAGAAGCATGTGGCTGTGAAGCCTGTGGAGCCCAGCATGAACAGGGGCTTTAACCAAGCGCAGTATGTGAGGCACCCCTGATGCCCATGTCTTTGGAATTCTCCATAGTTCTGTAGGGAATGGTTCTTGGGATCTTTCATGGGGCTCATTGTCTCTAGTCTGGGAGCAAAGGCTTGTCTAAGTCTGCTGGCCCCTCCAATGACTGGCCCACTGCTTCTGGTAGTCTATTGAGGAGGGGCTGAGAGGTCTCACTTCCTTAAGTTGGCCAGTGCTTCTTGCTTTGGAATCTGCCCTTTCTCTGTCTGTAGAAGTAATGGTGCTAACTTCTGAGATTTTTTTTTTTGACTTTTGCTGAGTATGTCAAAATTCATCCCTTTTTCCAGTTAGATTTCAGCTCTTAGGCACTTGATAAGTCAGTTACCTCTTATCCACTAACTTTGATATAACTGAGCAAAAACAGGTATCCAGTAGGTTAGAAGGCACAGGCCTGGCTTCTCTGGATTCCCACTCACTCATCCTTGGGCCATTTCCCCTTCGCTTTTTTTTTTCTTGATAGAGGAGAGTAAGACTCGTTCTTTGTCCTATGTGACCTGCTCTTCTAGGCCAGGAAACTGCAAGGTAGGTAGGTGTCATGGTTCAAGCAAAGGAGTATCCCCCCCCACCTCAGGCTTTGAGCAGCCAAGCAGGGAGGCTCGGGGACACCTAAGCCACCTATGTGAGTTGACTGTCCAGACTGAACATAATCCTGAAACCCAGATTTTCCCTTTCTAGGCATGAGCTGAAGTGTGTTTTCTGATTTCTACAATCACAAGGTTGACTGCTGTCATCTTGTGCCTAATGGTATTTGCTTTGCTCAGCACCTCCACTAAAGAAGTACCTAGTCAAAATTAAGTTTTCAGGCCATAGCCAGTGTGAAATAGCAGCACACTTTCTAGAGCTGGCCAGGCTGAAGGGCTTGTTGTCTTTGATTTGGGCTTAGCACTGCTGGTGGCCACTCTTAGAACTGCCTCAAACCTACTTTTCTTTGATTCACTTTACAGTAAAAGAATTCTATAGCATGACTACCTTGAAGTCTGTGCTCCCTAGAGAGCATCTTCAGTCCCGTCCCTCCCCACCCCGCTCTTTCTGTAGTTCTTAGGGACCTGAGCTGATCTCCAAGGCTGCTTGCCTTGGTGCACCTTTTCTGTCTTGCCTCAGAAAGTGGCTAGATGGGGTTTTCAAAGATTCCTGCTCCCTTTGCAGATGTAGACCATTTAGTATACCTCAGTTTCCAAATCTGTTGAATGCCACTGTTTTAATTGGCATCTACAATTTCTGTCTGTTCTCTGTTAGAGGGGAGTATAAAATCTGCTTCTCCTAGGTCTGTACCTTGATAAGATTCACAATCTCTCCCAGCCTTCTCTTTTGCTTTCTTATTGTGAACCTGAGTGTGTGTGTGTGTGTGTGTTGTGTTGTGTATTTGGTGCTCTATATTTGTAGGTTCTGTGTTCACAAATTGAGTTAACACTGAGTCAAAAATATTCAGAAAAATTGCTAGTCTGTTGAACATGCTCAGATTTTTTTCATGTCATTGTGGTTTAAATATACTATATACTATATATTTAATATACTATAGCTACTATTTATAGGTATTTCTATTGTGTCAGACAATTTAAATCTAGGGATGATTTAGAGTAAATGGGGGAAGATGTTCATAGGCTATATCTAAAAAATTATTTTATAGAGGGGACATGAGCATCTGTGGATTTTGATACCTGTAGGGTTCTAGAACCAGCCTCCTGAGGCTGTGTGTACGTGTGTGTGTTTGTGTGTATGCGTGCGCGTGTGTAAAATCATAAGTATTTCCTAACCTTACTGTTGCTTCCTTTGTTGCAGCTGTGTGTGCGTGTGCGACAGAGAGAGAGAGAGAGAGAGAGAGGTACATAGCAGATGCTTGCTATAGAATATTTTCTTAGCTAACTCTATATACGGAACCACACTTTCTCACCGAGATGTAAAAATGGTGTGTTTGTTGTTTCCATAAGGAGCCTTTCTGGTATTCTTGCTTTGACATTTTGGGGAAGGATTTGAGATGAAAAATGATTCTGGATATTGAGGTTTGCTGGCTATAGTCACTCAGAATTCCCCTCCTTTGCAGGTCAGGAAAATGGTATTGCTGGTGGCTTTGCTGACCTCTGGTGGGCTTACCACCCATTTCTGAGCTCTGTATGTGGTTTAACCCGTGGACATGGTAATCTTTTGGCGTCATGAGATCTGTGGGCAGCGTTCCTGTTTTTGCCCATCACAGCGAAGAGGAGATGTGGGGGAGGGGAGGACGAGAAGCTGGGAGCAAGAGGTTCTTCAGGGTTGCCATGAGAACCAGGGATCCGGGGATTGGGCAGCAGAGGGCCCCCGCTGGGCCTCGGGGCGTGGCTGCGTCACATGGGTTTGGTCCTGGGGTTCCCGTAGTGCGCAAGGACCAGCCGCGTCCCTCGTCCTCCCGGTCGTCAGGGGTGCCCAGTCAGTCCCCTGGAAGCTGAGGAGAACGGTAGAGGACCAGGGACCGGCGCGGCTGAACAAGCCTCCCAGCACCTGTGCAATGATGGGGGTGGGTCCAGGCGGGCATGTTCGGGGGTGGGGAGGTACGACACCCTTGCCGGGTTAGCCTCCTGGGAGGTTACGTTGCTTAGCTTAGCGTGTTGGCCCGTGTCGGCGCGTGTCTGTGTGTGTCTGTGCGTGTGGGCGCGTGTCAGCCGTGTTGGCGCGTGCCGGCTCTTGTCGGCGCGTGCCTGTTCCTGTCGGCGCGTGCCGGTTTGTGTCGGCGCGTGCCGGCTGGTGTCGGCGCGTGTCGGCGCGTGCCGGCGCGTGCCGGCGCCCTGCCGGCCGCGATCATTCTTATCTGAGCTTGCCGGCCCTTCCTGTTGGTTTACACAGGAGCTTGTCGGCTGTGTTGGTTTG
The DNA here is from genome assembly GCA_004026605.1 of Ondatra zibethicus. Lineage (NCBI taxonomy): Eukaryota > Metazoa > Chordata > Mammalia > Rodentia > Cricetidae > Ondatra > Ondatra zibethicus. The sequence continues at coordinate 43,886 of PVIU01006852.1, forward strand.
TGTTAGCGCCTGTCAGCTTGTGTTGGCGCATGTAGCTCGTGTGTCGGCACGCGTGTTGCCGCATATCGGCGCGGCAAGCGCGTGTTGCCGCTTGTCGGCGCGTGCCTGGCCGGCCTCTGCGCTTCTCAGGCCCGGGAGTCTTCCTTCTGCGCTTGTAGGCCCTTAGCTGGGGCGGAGCCGTGGCGAACCCGAGCGAGCCGCGCGGCCGAGCGCTGTCCATGCAGAGCGCTGTCCACGCGCCGGGCACTGCCGGGTTCGCGAGCTGTCCGCCGGCCGGTAGCGCGCACGCAGCGACCCCGTGTGGCGAAGGCTGTGCTAGCCGGCCGGCTCTCCAGGTACGCAGGTGGGCTCCGTCATCCGCAGCGTTCCGGGGTCTGGGGGTACGAGGAGACATGCTGAAGTCACGGTGGTCGTTTGGAAAGGGTTCACCTCCCGAGATCTGCAAAGGTCCGAGTGGTGAGCAGCTTCGGCGAGCTTGCGAGCACGAATGGCCGCGGGCTCGGCGCGCTGTTGCGCTGCTAGCTGCTGGCTCGCTTGCCGGCTCGCCTACCAGCTCGCCTACGGTCCGGGATCGCGCGAGCTTGGGTGGACCGTAGCTGTAAGATAGTCTTATGTAACCATTTTTATCTCGATTTTTTTAAAGTATTATGTAACAAGTAGTAACTGTACCCACGTAAACCTGTGACTGGAACGTGGAGACGTAGCATTTGCTCCCAGCCAAGTGGTGGGCAGTGGTTGTACGAACCAGCTTGGTCTGTGAGCAGACACGGGCATCTGGGGTAACTGGACCTTTTTTCTCTGTTAAAAATAGGATCTAAGATCAGCCTGGTCCTCTTTTAAACCTCGATGGAGAGTAGTCTAGTATAGTATAGGAGCTTGGGATAAATACACATTCTCACCGTGTATCTTTATCCTTAAAACCTTATTTCACTGAAAGAAAATAGCAATTAGTTAAAATTGAGTGATAGAGATTTTGTCGTCGGTTTTATGTTTTTAATTGAATTCAGCAAATTGTCCACATGACCGTAGCAGCTCTTCGTTTCCCCTGACGTAGATCTTCAGACAGTCAGATCACCTGTTTACATTTTGACTGCCCTTCTCATCAGCTGCCATTTTTCTGTTGATGGCGGGAGCCACTGCCAGTGTATTGATAAGCGGACTGGACGGAGCATTCACTCAGGCAGCTACTGGCTGGGGACATTGCTGTCTGTATTAGCAAATAGTTTCATTCCTGGACCAGTGGGTAAAAAGTGAGTGTTTTTCATTTTCGTTCTGTCTGAATCTGGAAGGCAGTGAATGACTGCAGGGATTTTGACCTGTTGGCAGCCAGGGCCCTCGGACTCGGTTCTTTATTTCTTGCATGTTCCTGTTGTTGTTTCTTTCAGCAGTGTTGGCTGGGCTGGGTTTTGTTTGTTTGGTTGGTTGATTTTGGTAATGGCCCTATGCCATTCCCTTGTATCCCAGACCCTCTGTATTTAGCAAATGGGGTGAGGATGGGGGTGATGAGAGGCTGGGGGGATGGGATTATTGGGATTTTTCCTTTCCATCATCCCTGAGAAGGAAGGTGGTAAGTGACACTTCCCATTTCTGGTTCCACACAACTATGCGCTTAATTGTGGGGTAGGTGTGGGGTCCCTGTGTGGACTTAGGGCTGAATTCCTGTTGTGCTTCTTGCCCCTCCCTTTATCTGGACTAGAAAACGGAATTATAGATCCTGCCTGGCAGTATTGAGAATTGTGCACTAACGGTTAGAAGAAGGCAGCAGATGGAGTTAATGGCAATTTCACTACCAGTTTGAAGGGGTGGGAGAAGGGCCAGATTGGTAGAATTAAAATGTGAGTTATTTTTGCTTCTAAACCCTCTCTTAAGGATTTCCATCCGCAGCCACTCTTCTCGCATCATGTAATTACCACCCAGAACTGGGCTTCTAAAATTTCAGAGAACAGTGCATCTTTTGAATTTTAGAATTAGGTGACATTTAGGCGACAGTCTGAATTCACTGACTTTCAACCCTTGTGGTCCCACAAAAACCAGACAGTTTCATACTTGTGACTTAGAAAGAATGTCTTAGGAAGCTTTCTTGGACTAGCACAGTGACATACTCCATCTTAGACTTGAGAGACTGAGGTCTAATGATGCCCAAGGTGACAGGATAGGTGGGAGGCCCAGGTATGGCATTGGAGCACATACTGCTCAGTGCATATCTTCAGACTTGGTTCTTATTGGATCTGAGAAATGGAATCCACCATCACTGTGAGACCCATTGGAAATTCTTTTAAAACTGTCTTGAAATGTATGCATTTTATTTATGGGGGTGGGGCACTCGTGCATAGACCATGTGTGGTTGTCACAGGACAATATAAGTCCTCTTCTTTTGCTGTGTGGGACCTGGGGATTGAACTCGGGTTACTGTGCTTTGGTGGCAAATGCCTTTATTTGATGAATCATCTCACCAGCCCCCATGATTGGTTCTTAATGAACGTGAAGCTGGAGAAGAGATGCTGTGTCTGAGCCTTGTAACCACGTGGGGTTTGGGGTATTAGGGCAAAAGGTTGGCAACCTTCATCTGGTGGAGTTACTGTCTAACTAGAGGGACAACAGCAAAATGAGGGGTGGTGTGGAAGCCGTCGGAGCCCTTTGGACTCTGGGAGGTCTGGGAGAATGTGTTATAAGGCCTTTGTATGAGCCATCTTGTTCTCTATTTCATCATATTTAAAAAAAGCAGTTGGCCTAGGCTCCAGGATTCCAGCTTCAACCAGTGCAGGGCACTGAAAGGCAAATCTGACAGTTGGTGTGGTCACTCATCACATCCAAATTTGTTTTGAGAGTCTGCATTTGTTTGTAATCCATAGAGTGCACTACAGAGGGTCCAGGACATGAGAGTTGGGCTCAATTTTTTAATTTAATTTTTTTTGAGAATTTCCTAAGTGAGTATTGTATTTATCATTCCTAACCCAGGCTTAAAAAGTTTTCAGCTTTATGGTGTTATCTATGCATTCAGTAGAAAGCCTGCCTTGAATTTTGATTGTTTACTGGGTTAGTGATGTGCTAGATGTAATCTCTCATGTTTCTGGACTGAGGCAGCAAGCATGGTTCCTAGTCAGCCATGAGAAAATAAAGCTAACATTCCATAGTGTACTGAATTACAGTGATGCTCTGTAGGTGGGTGTGTTAAATGCTGTTCAAGTACAGTATTTTAAGCTTTCAAGCTGCTATATGTTAAGAATTGTGTATGCAGGTGGCATTGACCCATTGAACCGATGTTTTGCCTTATTCCTGAAGCCATCATCAGTTCCTGAACCCTTCCTATGGAGGTTTGACTTTTTTTCAATAGCATATTATCCTTCCTTGTTCCTGAAGCCATCATCAGTTCCTGAACCCTTCCTATGAAGGTTTGAATTTTTTTTCAATAGCATATTATCCTTCCTTGTTTCCAATTAAATAGGCTTTGTTCCCCTTGAGGCGGGCGGGAGTTAAATAGTAAGAAAAGGAGGAGTTTGCGTAGGGAAGTGGCTAATTGACATTTTTTGGGGGGGCGTCTGCCTTCCTGCTTCTTTGAGCTGGGACTTCTTTAGGAATATTCCTAGTCTGTGAAAAGCTGCCTGCGGGCATCAGGAAGTACCAGGGGTGAAGTCAGGATGCTTCAGGCCGAAACCTGATATGAGAGAGGAAAGAAAATCCTGATGGTATAAATGGGACTTTAAGTCACCTACACATGATTTCTCTCCACTTTGGTGCTAGTCCAGTAGCTGTTTGCCTTAGCTAGCCATGGCTGTGATGGCTAATAGAAGCCCAAGCAGTGGGTTAGCACTTAAGTGGGGTGAGAATTGCAAGGAGTGCCTTGATGGCTTTTGACAAGACCCTCTCCTGTCACATTCAGCAGATGTTTGAGGAATCAGTCTGTTCTCCCCAACCTAGGTTGAAACTAATGGCTACAATTTGGCTCCTGTATTTGAGCACATGGTCCCCCACTGATGCCATTGCATTGGGAGATTGTGGAACCTTCAAAAAACAGAGGAAGTAGGTTACTGGTAGCAGGCAGGCCTTATGGCTTAGTGTGTATACCTGGTTCCCACTGCAGTTTTCTCTACTTCTTGATGTAATGTAACCAGCTGCCTCACGCTCTTGCAGCACGGCACTGTTCTTCCACTGTGCCTTCCCTGCAGTGATGGACGGTACCCTCTCAAGCCATAAGGCAAGAATAAACCCTTCCTCTCGGGAGTTGCTGTGCCAACATTTTGTCACAGCAGCTATCACAAATGTAAGAGAAAAGAAACTGATGGGATCCTGAAGTATAAGTGAAGCGGTAAGAAGAGTCCAGGGACAGTCAGGGTGACTCACCAGGAAAGCACAGCACCCCAGGGCCCCCAGAGGACACTTAAATTACTGATGGAAGCTGAGTTAATCACTTTCTATCACAGTTTGCAAATACTTGGGGGAATCAGTTTTTTTTAAAAAAAGAAGGCAAAGCCTTATTTTAGCTTATGGATTCGGAGGTTTCTTCCATAGTTGCTTGTCTCCATTCTTTTGGGCCTGTGCCAGCGTAGTACACCATGGTGAGGGGACTGTGTCCCAGAGCAAAGTGTTTACCTTGTGAACACTTCAGAGCCCATTCAAAGGCTAAAATCTCCCTATAGGCCCCCCCATCTTAAAGGTTGCAGCCATTTTCTGTAGCTCCAAGGTAAAGATCAACTCTTTTAGCATGTAGGTTTTTTTGAAAGACATTTAGAACTAAAACTATGGCAGTACTATTCATATCTATGGTAGAATTTTATTTGTAAATTAGGTGCAGTTTACTTATTTCTGGAATTTTACGTTTAATGTCAGATGTTGGTTGACCACAGGTAACTGAAACCACAGAAATTAAAGCTATGAGAAAGGAGAGAGGCTTGCTATTAATATTTATTTATTGTCTTGAAGGGAGCAGGTTTCAGTTCTGACGAGTTAAATGTTAATACTGTTAACTGTTAATATTTAACACTGTTTCGCTGTTTGAAAGTAGTACTCCTTAAGGTTGGTATGCATAAGTCTCAGAGCCCTGCTAAAATCTGCAGTAGGTGTGGTGTGGGGCCCAGGTCTGATTTTCTGACCGGCATTGCTTGACATCCATGCACATGCAAAGTGACCAACCAGGCTTTGTGCAGTAAGGCCTTAGTGTGGTTCCCTCCCGTGCTTTTTTGTCTCTAGAAATTTTCTGTTAAGGGTACTTTAGTCATTAAGAACTATCATTAATAGTGCTATTAACCCGGGAATATTTGCCAAAAGTTTTGCTGTGACTAGTCCGATATCATAAGTAACACTCTTACATGTGCTCAATTATAAATCAGTTTTTCAGTTATAAATATTTGGAGTGTCCTACTGGACACTTGCATTCCTGTAGGTTTTGTGAAGTAGCTCTTCCTTCATTTGGAACAGTGCAACTCTTGGAATCTTTTGAATCTTGAATGGCTTAGGAAACTACTTGCCTTTCTCTGAGTCGATACTTTCTCTGTCTTCCTTGCCATGCCTGGGAGGATTGAACACAGGACTTGGGTGTGCTACCCAAAAACTCTGCCACTGAGTAGCTCTCTTTACACTTGTATGCTTAACACCTTGCTTCTCCAGGGGCCCATGTCTTCACCTCTTAGAACCAGGTAAGGACCAAAAAGGGCCTTTCACAGTGTCAACCACAACAACATAGATGTCCCAGTGAGGCTGCAGACTGCACTCTTGCCCTGTCTTCTGTCAGCATGAAGTTTGTTGTGTCCTGAAAGGTAGGTAGGTCTAAGTTGTCTCATTATTAACCATCTTAGGGAAAATGACATAAAATTAGCTTTCATCTTACTTATACATGTGACCCTACATTCTGTATTTATTGATCCATTCCACCCCTTTTTAGTGCTACCTTTAAAAAATTCTCATACCAAAATACCTCCCTGGATAATAAAAGCCCTACTGAATTCTTGTATTCATGCCTATTCAAGTTGCTCAATGGATGTAATAATAGAGCCCATTGGACTTTGGGCCCCATTCCTTGTCACCTTTTTATCAAGAATCATCCTAGTCATGTTGAGATATTGAACAACTTTAGTGCTTTCCTGAAGGTTCTTGGCCCAGGAAGCTTAGAAACAGTGGGCTAATGCAGGTTCTTTGTGGCTGTGCTTTCCAGAAAACTCACTGTGCTGCAAAGTACTGTGATACTCTGAGGGGAGGAGCAATTACGCTAGCTTGAAGTTGTGGGACATAGAACTCCCTGTTTTGCCTATTACTTCATGACAGTAGCCTTTTGTAGTGTTCTCTTCCCTTCTTTTTTACACAGTCACACTTACTGAGGTATAATTTACACACTATGAAATTTACCCATTCAAAGTATTCAACTTAATTTCAATTAGTATTTTGTAGAAAAGTGCACCACTGTGATCCAAATGTATGCCCCAAAATTCTTGGGTTGCCACTTACTTACTAATGCAATAGCACTAAAAATCGTAGCTCTTAGGAGATAGGGACATCATGAGGTCAGAGCCTTCTGAATGGGATTCGGACTTCAATAAGAAGGATTGAGTGAGTAAATCTGCTCTCTCCTGCTCTTAGTGCATGTAGAGATGTTTGTCCCTGTGGATGGCAGAGCAGTGAGCTGCCATCTTGGAAGCCAGGAGCAGTGAAGACAACAGAACTACTGGTGTCTTGATGTTACGTTTTTCCAACCACTAGATTGTGACATCCAGATTTGGAAGTGTTTGATCATTAATAGTTTTGTGATTATCATTTAGGAATTGCCAGACTTTCCTCAGTGGCCAAACCATTTTACATTGTTACCAGCAATATACTAGAGTTCCCCCCTTTCCACTTTCACCCTGCTGATACTGTGCTCATCTTAGTATATGAAGCAATGTCTTACTGATGTTTAGAGTTGTTGTTGAATTTCAGGTTCTCACAGACACTGAAGATCAGTCACTGTGGATGTATTTTCCTTTCTTTTGGGTTTTATCTGGATAAATGTCCAATAATGAACATTGTTTTTCCTTTATTTGTTGTTGTAGTTGGGGGGGGTGAACTTAAAGCCTCACACATGCCAGGCAGGTACTCTACCACTGAACCATATTCCCAAGCCCCTCTTTTTTGATGAAGTTAAATTTGTTTCAGTCTTTTACTGGCTCTGTTTCTGGTGTCATATCTGAGTGGACCATTATCAAATCTCATCACAAAGATTTTTTTTCCCCTGTACTTTTGTCTCCGAGTTGAACTGAGATAACTTCACTTCTGTCTTTACAGTTAGGTGCCTTTGTTGTTTTTGTCGCTACTTTTTCTCTTGCTTGTTCTGACTAGGACTTCAGAACTAAACTGTGCTACATAAAAGTAGCAAAGGGGAGGATATGTCTTGTTCTCCATCTTAGAGGACATGCTTTCACTCTTCCCCTATTGAGTGTGGCATCATTTGTGGGCTTTTCACAATACTAGCACAATATTGGGTAGAAGCTATTCAATCCCCCCACCCCGATAGTTTTCAAGGAAGATTCCATATGGGTTGATAGTCCTGTGGGTCCCTGTAAATTGTTTTGTTGGGTCGTCTCTTTGGAACACGTGTGCCATGATTCACAATGTTCCTTACTCTATTCTTTTTTTCTATTTCTGAGGCCATAGAGGTGGTGGCAAGTAAGATTGAAGATGCACACCACCATCAAGTCTCTTAACCACTCTTCATTTACTATCAGATCCATATGATGTTAAAATTAGGTTGAGTTGGTAACCCTTTCTCAGGGCCAACTCTGGCTTTTCAGGGGAGAACATTCTATACTGTACTATACCAAATCCTCAGGAGAAGTAAGAGGTGTGATGAGGCCCTTGCCCCATTTGGAAAGTGCCTCATGTTCCCAGGTCAGAAATAGATCCTTGAAGAGCTATGCTCAGTCGCGGATGTGGTGGCCTGACCACAGGCAGAACGTGGTTGGATGTTCCAACCCATTGGGAGGCCTGGGATGCACAGTTGTTCACTGGAGCCTCACGGTTCATTCCTCCCAGGCAGCAAATTCTGGCCTCTTAACGTCACACATTTGGAACAGATGGACACGGATAGTTTATGTCAGTATAAGCTGAGCAGTGCTGCTCTTCTGTAGCTAGGAAGATCTGATTTGGGGTTCCAGTGAATGTTTTAGAGCTTAGCCTCTGAGTTCACATAGACAAAGGGAAGATGGATGAGCTCTGGCTACCTCGGGGTGCTGGCTACCCCTAAGAGGCTGTCAGTTATCTAGGCTGCATTTCACCTAGAGGCAGGGCTAGAATTTTCTTGGAAACTGGAAATACTGGAAGTGTGACATTTTCCTTCTGCTTCTCCCGATGTGTGTGACTTGTCCAGAAGGCAGTTAAATACTGTCCTCCATGATGGGGCTGTCCATCCTGCCAGAATCAATATGCCAGCTGGGGTTCAGGGAGCATAGCTGAGCCACTTTTCATGGTGCTGACCTCTGGGAGCCCCTGACAGAGAGTAGAATGAAGGGAATTGTCCTGTTCTGGGTCCGGGGCCGTGTGTATGCTGTGCTGCAGTGGTCTGGCCAGGGACATTCATATTTACAGCTGTGTCTCAAGTGAAAATGTATGAAACCTGGTGTGCTTGAAGAAGTTACCTTGAAAGGGCTCTTGTTCCATGAACTCTTTTGGTGGTGGCTTGACTGCCTTTAGACTGCCCTAGGTATGCATTGAAGTTCTGGGTGATGGGTGAGGTCTTGGTTTTCAGGGGAGCTACTTCAGGTTTGGGGGCTATGGAGACAACGGACGTTGTATGTGAAAAAATTTTTTTAGACATTTTAGATCCTGAGACCCACTGGTCCTTAAAAATGACTAAGGAGCCTGAAGAACTGTGGGTAAGTGGATAAATGTGTTGATATCCATCCCCCACTCCTTGTTTTCAGGTAAATCTTGCTATTTAGTTAAGAATGCCCCTGAACCTCTGTTCTTTCTGCCTCTGTCTCCAGAGTGCTAGTATTACATGCAACACCATACCCAGATTTTTTAAGGAGTGCTGGGTAATAAATTCAGGGTTATCCATGGTAGGTAGACACACTACCAAATGAGCTATATCTGCCAGTACTTGACATTTGAAACATCAAAGCAAATATATTTTAGTGTTTCCTTCCCTTTAAAACAACATAAGTATAATGTCACTTATGGAAATAGATTATTATTTCTTTTAATCTGAAGAAAGACACTGCTGGCCATTTTTCAAGTCCTTTTAGTGCCTAGTGTCGAAGAAAGAAGCTGGGTTGTCAATCACATGCCCTGTGAATCCAGAATATTTAACCTCCATGTAGGCAAAACTGAGAGAGAAGCAAGAAGATTTCATTGTAGACTCCTAAACATAATTCTGCCTCCTGAATCCTGGAGGGCTCTTGCTGCAGCACGTGAGGCCTGTCACATGTGTTCTAAGGAGTATGGGGTGCTGCAGGAACCTGGAGACCCAGTGCCTGTTCATTGAGGCATCTAGGTCTACAGTGTCGACTGCAGCTTCAGAGCTATCTGCCTGATCACTAAGTGTGAAGTGCTGAGTTTCTCAGGGTTCCCCTGTTTCTGTTGTGTCCATAGGTAAAGATAAAAGAGCAGCCTGGAAATGTTGATGACCCAAGCCATTTGCCACCTCAGGAGGAACTGGTTGAAGTGACCAGTTTTCATCAACCATGTAATAAAAGTGAATGGGACCAGACAGGGTTGTACCTGAGGGGTGCAGAAGCTCCACCTTACCCAAGTCTGGGGGGCTTGACACAATGAACTCAGGGAGCTGTTTCTACCTTGTCCCGTTTGCTGAACTTGTGCCGTGAGCTCTGATCTGAAGAGGTCTCCTGACAGACAAGCTCTGTCTTCAGTCACTCTTGCTGGTATCATTCCCATGCCATCCAAAAGTAGAGCAGAGTAGAGCTGCTTGGCAGTGGTGGGATGACCAGGGGGTAGTGGGGTACGTGCAAGATTGTAAGGGGTCTAGAAGGAAGGGTGTTCCAGAGAAAACAGATTTCCCTTAATGACTCGTGTCTGTTGCTGGCTTTCAGGGCCACGGAGATGGCTGTGGTACATCCCATCATGTTGCCTGAAGTGCAAAGGTCAGCAGCTTAAGGTCCCCTTCCATACCCCTGAGGGTAAGCTCAGTCAGGACATGTTCAAACACTTGCTTACATGCAGTTTTTGCAGAACTGATAAAAGTAATGGCTGACCATGCACACCACAAGCTGTTTGTCTTTCCGAACTCTTCATTCTTGGGTCTTGAGCAATGATAAGAGTTGGTGACACTGCTTGTGGTTTGTGTCCCTAGGCTTTTGGAAGCAAAGTTAGGACCCATATTAGAGACATAACCAAGACTATTAAGCCTGAGAATATCACGAGCACCCAGAAAGTATTAATTCAATAATTAATAATGATTAATTCAGTAATGAGAGAATAGTGAATTTCAAAGCCTAATATAATCACAACCATCATCCTAATAGGCTTCTTCATTCCCTGCTAGATCCAATCCAGAAGAGGAAAATGGGCTATCTCAGTCCATTACTGTTGTTGTAACAAAATGTTATATAAGATTGTACAACCCACAAAGCTGCTGGCCATTAGCCCAAGGGCTCTAGAAGGAAGGAGATGTGATCAGACTTTTCCTTTAGGATAATTAATTCTAAAATTGAGAGTCACTTGGGAATTGAAGGAGACAAACATGGGCTTTTTGTCTTTTTTAACTAAATTTTCAGAGTCAGGTATAGAGTAAAGCTTAGAGTCCAGTGTTCAGTTTCCCGCAGTTGTTTTTCCAAGTTGTAGCATGATAGTTTGTGTCTTCGTCTAGTCTTAATCAAAAAGTCAAAGGCTTTATGTCTGCTACATACTATCTGCATGACTGTTGGAGCGGGGTACTGGATACTTGGGTGGGGAGCAGACTGCAGGCCTGGGAGTCTATGGTGGGGTGTAACTGTAACACTGGGACAGCTCTCCCTCAACTTTTGAGATAGGAAGCGTATTAGAGTGTAGGCATCTCAGGAAGGCCTTCTTGTTGAGTTCTAAACCACCAAGGATGTCACATGGGGAGGCAGCAAGAGTGCTCACTCGTCTTCTTACTCTCATCAAAGCACATTACCTACTCCCAGCTGTCTCTCAGAGACTCTATTTCCAAGTCCATTAGCTTGAATTTGAGGATTCTTTGCTTTTGACACTTGAATCCCAAAGTGGTGTAGGAGGTCCTTCTATATTTCATTGGTTAAATAAAGAGACTGCCTTGGCCTTTTGATAGGGCAGGGCTTAGACAGGCGGGGAAAAGAGAACAGAATGCTGGGAAGGGGACAGGGAGAGAGCCACCACCATGAAGCTGCCAAGTCAGACACGCTGAATCTTTCCCAGTAAGCCACGACCTCGTGGTGACACACAGATTATTAGAAATGGGTTGAATCAAGATGTAAGAGTTAGCCAATAAGAGGCTAGAGATAATGGTCCAGGCAGTGTTTAAATGAATACAGTTTCTGTGTAATTATTTCGGGGGTTAAGCTAGCCAGGCGCCAGGAACACAGTCCACTCGCCTCCTACTACGCCAAAGGATAGACCCAGCATCCAAACCAAACTGGGTGGAAGATCTAAGGGCCGTCTCTGAGGCTCTGACCATATATTAAGGACAGAGTTGCCCCTGTACCTCTTAAGCTGTTGGTATGCAGGGGCTGCCACACCCTGACTCAGGAATAAGACACAGGACATGGGACTGAGAATTGGGAGCTTTTCCAATCAGGCCTGTGTGTTTCTGAAGAGACTCTTTAGTACCCATGTGGTGATGTGGCACCAGAGGAGAGCCTGAGATAAGACACCCAGTGAGGCTGTACCAGTATAAGTGGTCTCTGTTTTGAGGTAGAAAATTATAAATGTTTCCTCCTCCAGTCAGTGACATATATATCTGTCCACTGCCTGTCCTGGACCTTAAGAACTAGGTGTCACCTTTGGAACCGTAGGACAAAGAGTAGAAGGGCCCACAGCTTAGCATTCTTGTCTCTAGATTTTCTAACTCCCGCGGCTGGTCTTCAAGGCAGTGTGACTCCATAAGCTACTGCAGCGTCTGAGCAGCAAACACAAACTGAAAGATTAGTAGTAATTTTTTCTAAACAGCTGCCAATTTTTGGAAACATAATACAAATAGGTTACATTGTTAAATGAAGTAACTTTACTTATGTCTATTCCTTACGTTTTATCAGACCTTGATCAGTCCAATAATTTGGACTTGATCAGTCCATTTCAGAGTCATTAATAATTGTTTTCTTGCTATTCTTTTTTTCCCATTGTCTTTGCTGAAATCTTGATCCCTTGAGAGACAAGATTTCCTCATACTTGCATGTATATACTTGGTTCTGAAAATCTGTTATTGTCCATTCCAGTTGCTTGTGGAATATGTTGGATGGAAAATGTGATAAAGTTTAAAATAGCAGTGCTACTAAAGGTTGTTGGACTTTGAGGAATGTGGGGTGACATGGCCGGTGTTGATAGTAAGCTGATAAGTACCCAGAGAGCTCTGACTCCCATCTTCCCAGAGATATGCCCCCTGAGGAGAACCATCTTATCCCGCCACCCGCTCTGCTGCCTCTCAAGCTGTAGCTGCTTCCAGTGCCGCCCTTCATCGCTTTCCCTCTGTGTGCTTTTCTTCTTAAAATACATCTCCTTTAGTGAAGAAAGACAAAGGAAGGAAAAGGATGAACAAAAAAGACAAGAAAATAGAGGGCTAAGTTCTTCCGGGTTTCTGGAAGCAACACACAGAGCAGGGTCTGTGTAGTCAGTGTTCATGTGACTTGGCCTGAAGCACTTAATAGGCCCATTGTGTTGAGGTGTGAGGAGGGAGGGCGAGCCACTCAAGGGCAGAAGCAGATGGGGCCCTTCCTGCCCTTCGCAAGAGAAGGCTGGCAAGACAGAAGAGTAAAGACCACTAGTTTGAAACTTGACTAGAACCCCTCTTTGTAGGATTTTAAGTCTTAGATAAGTCACTCCTGGTCCATATTTTAGAACTTGAAGCCTACAGGTTGGCAAAATAAGATTCCCATTTCTGCCTGTTGTCTCTTCTGTGTGGTGGCTGCATAGGCCATTGTTGGAGGGGGTCTTTGAATTGTAGATGTGACCACACAGCAATTTGTCATTGTACTCTTTTATAAACACGATGCCAAACACGATGCCCTCTTATTTCTTCTCCTCAGCTCTTTCCCACCCCTTCCACTTGGTTGCCTTCTGCCAACCAATGTGAGGCACCTTTCAGCTACTGTGTCTGTTCACATTTTGGGACTGTTGTCTTCTCATTTTAGTGTTGAGGAAAGGAAATCAAGACAGAGAGGTTACCTCCTTTGCCTATAGAAGTTGGCTTCCCAGCCACTTCCATGGCTCCCTGTCAAAGGCCAGAGACTCCTTGGCACTGTGCCTCCTCTGTTGCATACTTAGAAGGCTACCCACCTTCTAAGAGTGCCTTAGACTAGTACACTGGATTAGACCCCTCTGGGGGCCTTTTATATGTATTCATAATTTAAACTTTTTAGTTCTGTCCTAAGACATAGAGTAGTAGTCCTGGTCTTTAAGTGGCTTCTTAATGAAGAAATCACTACAAAATGAGTCCACAAGGGAAAAACAGCAGCAATAAACCTGCTTTTAAGAGGATGGGGAAGAGGAAGTGAGAAGGCTGAGCACCAGACCTGTTGTGGAATGGGTTAGAAGTTTGTAGGCTGGGTCCATATCACAGGGAGGAATGAAACGGGTTGAGGCAAATGGAAGCTTTGCTTCTGCACTGAGGAGTTTTAGGCAGTAAAAGAAGATGGTTGGAAGTGTTTTGGAGGACAGAATATGCCAAGGCTATAGGAACAGGCATGCCTGGAGACTGATAGGCAAGGCTAGTCGATTGAGGGCTATCCATTTTTAGGCAGCCTGAAGTAGAGGCAGGAACACCATGGAGTGGGCCTGGCAACTTCCATTGAACATTTGGGTGAATTCAGAGTACAGTAAGGATTATGATTTGAATTTGCCCTTTGCATGCTTGTTGATAACTAAATTTCCAAGTTCATATGTCAGTAGTCTCTAGAGCTCTGAGTCCTTTGAATGGGTAGTAAGGGTTAGGTGAGGTATAAGATTCCCATGATGGTATTAGGGAATTTAGAAGAAGAGGTTAGAGGCAGGCTAGCGTATGTTTTGTTTCACCATGTGATGCTTCCACCATGTTCTGATGAACCAAAAAGGCCCTTTCCAGATGCCAAGCAGATGCCAGGGCACTTGGACTTGGCAGCATCTAGAACCATGAGCAAATAAACTTCTATTTATAAATTATCTAGGCTCAGATATTTTGATATCTCAGCAGAAGATGGGTAAGGATGGCATTTGGCTGGTACTTAACTCATGGGCTCTGCAGTGCTGGGGGATGGGCAGGTTATGAGGATGTTGAGGGATGAAATAAGTTTCTATGTCTGAGAGAAACCAGTCGCTGCTGGCAGCAGTAGAGGTACAAGTGGAGGCTCTCGGTTGCTTTTATAGCCGAAGTTTGTTAGGCTGGTGGGTTGGGTGAAAGGCATGTAGGAATGGAGGAGGGCTCTTGGTGTACTTTGATAGGTGCTCAGTAGGTGAACAGAATTGAAGAGGTGAGGATTTCAGCAAGTCAGTTTAGGTTGTTCAAAGTCTTCTGTGTGTTCTATGGACATGAATGTCTCTTCAGAAAGGAAACTAACTCTCTGAAGAGTGGGTGTGAATTGAGCTGCGTTGCCCTGTCACATAGGAATGGTAATAGAAGTAGTTTCCTCCAACCAAGGGAATGTGTTTCTACATCTGCTCTTTCAGGTTTCTCCATGAAAGCCTTCTATTCTTTTCCAAGAATCTTATGTCTATTTCTGTCTGCAATGTATTATTTTAATGCTTTTGTGAATGAAACAATTTTTACCATCAGATTTTCTAATTACCCTGTTGCTAGTGAGATATAGAAAAAGAATGGTTGCAGCCATTCTTATTGAATGTTCACCTTGGTTCTAATTGATCATCCATTTCATCTGTAAATAACAATAATTTTTTTTTCAAAATCTCTTTTCCTATGCAGTATTCCCTTTGCATTTCTGTTTATGATTTCATCATGTGATCTATGGCCCCTGGGATAGTTAGGTTTCATGATGGGTGGGCTTTTTGCTTTTGATGTAATAGAAATGGCCTTGTTTTGCTCCTTTTTTCCCTTTCCTTTGTGTGTGTATGTGTGTATGTGTGTGTTACTTGTCTGCTGGAAGTGTCTAGCATATACAATGTATAATGTTAAGGGTGTGTATTGTTTCATACTTTATCACCAAAATCTTCAAGCAAGCAAAGGATACTTTTTTTTCCTTTTGCCAATGTGCTTTGGATTTTCGACTTTCTCTTTTAACCATATTTTTCTTTTAAAATAATAATAATGAGGCTAGCAACATGACTCAGTCAGTAAAATGCTTGCTCTGCAAGAATTGGTTGGCTCTTCAACACTTACATAAAAATCAGTCATGGCCATACCCATGGGTAATCCCAGTGTTAGGGAGGCAGGAGGCTCCCTGGTTCTTGCTGGCCAGCCAATCTAGATGAACTAGTGAGTTCCAGGTTCAGTGAGTGTTATTAGTTACTTTTCTGTTCTTTTATAAAAGAGTTTGTTTTGGCCAATGGTTCCAGAGGGAGAGTCCATAACGGTGTTGAGGAAGTCATTGAAGCAGATGGCCGAAGTAGGAAGTTAGCTGATCACACTTTCTCAGGTAGGAAACCAGGAGAGTGAAGTGGAACAAGGCTATGAAGTCTTAAACCCCTACTCTCATGACTTTCTTACTCCATCAAAGCTCTACATCTATAACCTCCAACACAGGAATACCAGTTGATCACCAAATGAACAAATACATGAGCCTATGGAGGACAATTTTCATTCATACCACAACAGTGAGAAGCCCTTTCTCCAAAAGTAAGAGCAATTGATAAAGACTTATGACATTGACCTGTTTTCCACATATACATATATATATATATACACACACATGAACACATACTTGTTAATATACCACACACCTACATACATGTATTTCAACTTTTATTTTTTGAGACAAGATCTCTCACTGAATCTGTGGTTCCCATTCTTGACGCTTTGCATGGGTTCCAGGGCCCCAATCCAGACCCTCATCCTTGCACAGCAGGCATTTTACTAATAAGAGTTTCTGTCCAGACTACTTCTCTTTATTTTCAAGATGCTGGTTTTCAAATTCAGGGCCCTACACAGGCTGGGTAACTGCACCACCACTGAACTATACTGTATCTCCTGTATTTAATTGTTGATACACTTTGAAACTGCCCATATGTTCTGTCCATAGCATTCTGACATTTTGTGATTGCTTTTTAGAAATTTACCTTTTCCCCCATTCCTATTTATTCATATAGTTCTTAATTTATCCTATTAAGTACCTTACTTTGTGAAAACACAGTAGTCTCTGGTATCTTTCCAATTTGGAATTTGCTTTTTAAAATTTATTCTGTCCCCTTTCAAAAAGCCTAGGCTTCCCTGTGGCCAACCAGGTTGAATATCTTTGTTGTGAAAGTTGGAATTTGTTGCGTGTCTAAATAGTCACTGTTATTACTCTAAATATTTAGTGTGTGAAAGCTAGACAGAAGGAACACTTTATGTTAGCTCAGGAATTTTTGGAAGATACCAAAGATACCAAACAAGAATCAAGAAGTACCTTGTTTCTGGAAAATCCTTGGAGTAAGTTAAGACAACTATTTTGACCAGGTTAGTATCTCCCTTAGTAAAATCTTAAATTTTTGCGCTGTCTAACTGTATAGCTGCATGAGAACATGTTTTCTTGACCAAAAGGAAGACAGATAAAGGAGTTTCATCTGAACTCAGTAGGTGCCTGTCTCCCACAGGATGGTCAAGGTCAGCCCATGACCATGACATGTTGGTCTGCTTTGGAACATTACCAGAGCCTGCTGTAGGTGCTGTATGGGGTCATGGTAAGCAGTGCTCAGGAGAGATGTTTGTACAGGCTCTGTGACTATGGATCAACCCTGAGGTCATTGTGGTGGGTTGTATATTACTCAGTTCATTTTGTAAGACTTAAAAAGTGTTTTGTTTGTTTTTCCAAATACAAAGTTTAACATCTATTTTCTTGAAACTAGACAAAAATAATTGATGTGGTGAGCTTCTCTAAATTTTTTAATTTTACCTTCGAGATTAACTTGTTGTGCCCCCACACACTTTAAAAGCAAGTCCCTAAATCTGAAAGCACATGTGTGGCAGAGGCATTGGGAAGTAGCTCTGGGGCATTCTACCAGAATCCAGGAAAAGGTTAGATCCAATAGGGGTGGAAATCTCCAAGTATGAGAATTAGACGTGATCCCTGAGCTGTCCTTCTGGCGGCTTTAAATCTCTTTTTCAGGGCTATTTCAAAGCTAACAACTTTTTATCTGATAATGGGGGACCATTTTCTATGTCACAGATGGTAACAGCAGGTATTTATTTAATGTTTACTTATGATTAGAGCTTGTTCTCAGTCTTTATGTGCATTAACCCTCACAAAAATCCTATAAGGGAGACTCTTCTTTATATTTGTTTTGTAACTAGGGACACTGAAGCTCAGTGAGGCAAATAATTTGCCCGGATGTAGCCTGCTGAGTCAGGGTAATGTCAGGAGACAAACTAGGGCTCTGAAGTTCCATGCCTGGATTTCTAACAACATGCCGAGGAGAACTGACTGACAGGTAAGAGGTAGCAAGGGTCTTATTTTCACCCTTAACAATTAGGAAAAGTTTGTTGATTTGTCCTTCATTGAGTTTACCTGTTCAAAGCACCCACAGCATAGATAGACCAGTGGAAATGCAGCAGCCTTGAGTGAGTCTCTGTTTACGTAAACCCTTGCTCCATGCTAACAACCACTCTACCAAGTTAGTTGCTGTTTGCATCACGTAGAAATACTGAAATACAGTGGCATCTTAGTACAGTTGATTAAGATACAGGTGAGATGGGCTTTTATCAACCCAGTGCCCTGCAAAGGACTCGTGGTTTAGGAGAAGGATGAATTGTCCATCTGCTGCAGGGCAAAGGTTTGTCACTACTTTCCCATGCTCAGAATAAGACCTTAGGCTATTTGGCACACAAGACTTGAATATGTAAATCTGATCAAATCATGGGGGCTAGACATCAGACTACAGGCCTTCCTGTTCTATATCCCTCCTGTAAGAAAGCTAATGGACCACTCAGAATGTTCTTTGAGCCAAGAGTCCCCAAGAACTCTACCCAGGCCATGAACTGGTACCTGATCTGAGAAACAGGCATATCTTTGGAGTAGGTCAAGGGTATGAATGTAGCCTGGGGGGACTCTGAAAGTGATATGAATTTTGAACCAGGCTCAAAACTTAAATTTTGGGTAAACATTTGCCTCTTAGGAGGGCAGAGTTCTATGCTCTATATCCTTGAAGGTCACTTGCTTTTCGAATAAGGGAGACAACCCAGGCAGTGAGCTGGAAGCCACTGGTATATTTAGGTACTCATCCCTAAAATTAGTAGACATGACAGTGGAGACCTACTTCTTGTCTGGATTTACTTTCATGTTTTGTTCTTGGAAAGTCAAACAATCTTCTTGGGAGAAGAAGTATTCTTTTATATCTTCAGCAGTTTTTAGTCCTGAGTGTGTTCAGATTGAGCATTCTAATCTATATGTGTTCATAGCGTGTTTGATAATGACTGCTTGGATTTTCTGATTTTGGAGCTGACTTCGATGCTGAGTGGGTGGAGATGTTTTTGGGGAGCAGAGGGCCAGTAATCAGTCAAGTCTGAGTCACCACCTTGGTAGTCAGAGCCAGGAAAGTCCTGTCTATACTACCCTGTATATAGAGGGATCCTTTCTTTTCAGAAGAGTCTGCTGTTAAATGATCAAGGCAAGATGCATAGGTGTGTATCATTACCAGTGGAGATTCACATTAGGTCCTTTATTTCAAGGTTCCCAAAGGTGTCACTGATTTCTTCTGTTCTTTCTCTCACTCGGTTTGGCTTTGTTCCTGTTGTAGGCAGTGGACAGCAGGGACTAGAGATGCTCTGTGGGCCACATTCTTTACCAACTGGCCATTCAGCATCACGGCTCATCCATGTCTGTCTGTCTGTAAGGTGGGGATCACATCCTGCTGTTTCAGTTATCTGGGTATCTGTTTGCATCATAAACTGGAGCCATTTTACTTGGTTGTTTGTAGAGTAAGGCTACCACAAGATGAGAGAATTCTTGACCTCTGGTTTACTTCCCATCATAATGTATATGTTCATCCTGATGATAACCACTAAGAATTGGGATTCATGTAAGTAGTGATTATGTAGGGTCTCAGGTAGGTATTGCACCAACTCTGTTAATTAATATGCCATCCTGAAGCAATTTATTTTGTGAATGGACCTCTCTTTGATGCTGATTGGCCCTTGGAATGGATTCTTGCAAGACTTTTGGCCAGTCTTAGGTATAAGCAGGAGATGCAAGCAGTTCAGGGAGAAGAGGGCTAAGGCAGAAGTAGCCTTCCTAAGAAAAGGCATATAGGAGGCTCTATTTTGGGGGAAGATGACTGTCATATTGCTCAATCCAGCTGCTGAAATGGACTACAGATGGGAAGACCCAACTGCAGATTTTTGTTTTGTATCACAGTACTGGAGGCCGGAAGTCTATTATGAGTGAGTTGGTGGGTTGGTGTCTCCTAAGGCTTCTCTCTCCTCTTGGCTTGTCTGTGTAGTCTTCTCTCTGTCTTCACACGCTTGTTCCTCTGTGTATGTCTATGTTTTAACCTCCTCTTCTAAGGGCGTGACATGAGTCATATTGGACCAGGGCCACCCTCATGACCTCATTTTAACTTAGTTACCCCTCTATGACCCATCTCCAAAGACAGTTACACTTTAAAGTATTAGGGTTAAGACTTCAACATATGAATGTCTTGGAAACACAGGTTGACCCATTACAGGGAGGAGCCAGGTTGGAGGGGCTTGTGTGGGGCCAGTGAACTAGACTCCATCAGTTGCCTTTCCTGGTATCCTCAGCCCTTGATAGAGTATTCTGGGATGATTTCCCTTCCTTCCATGTGTAGCCTTATGGGGAGCTGTTGAATTATTTTACATAAAGTGTTCTAAATCCTGCAAGAGCATGGATAGACTTTTCTTGTTTCTCTCTAGACAGATAATATTTGAGCTTAAGAGTCCAAAGTTCTTCATAAATCTTTGGGTACTGGGACAGGGGTGGTGGGAAGGATCTAAGGAACCCCACCACCTCCCACCCATGCCAATCCAAGAATAAACTGACTAGTCACAAATGTTCTGAATTGCTCTCCCAGTAGACAGATTGTGTGGTGGGACAAACTGGGTTTTTCAGGACAGAGGTCCATATCTTCCTCATGGCATAGATGAGTATGGGTGTTAAGGTTATGGTGAGACCCCAGGGAACAGTTAGAAAGTGATGTCTTAGCTTTCAACTGCTCATTATAGATAGTGCCTGTAATGACTGCAGTTTCAGGCTGGTGTACACCTAGAGAGGATGATCCTAAGTTGGTGGCCAGAACTGGTGCTGTGACATCCAGCAGTAAAAGCCCCCCTTGGACCTCTTTGCCCATTAATATTACCAGAGAATCTCTCCACAACAAGAATTTGTTGTGAGCAACACTGAGGTTCCTTGAGGTGTAGGTCTATTTTTGTTTCTGGCATGCCTTTGCGGGGTTGAAGAGACACATCTGAAATAGGCAGAAGGCCATCTCTAACCACTCCTGGTCCCACTGGGATCATCTGACCAAGTTGCATCTCCTGTGTTTTTCTTTTCTGGTTACATCATTCAAATGGAGCTCTTCCTCAAAGCCTCTGCATTCCAATAGCCTGATCAGGACTGCTTGATGTGGACATGGCATGGAAATGAAGACTCATTTCACAGTTGGCCTTTCTGACTTGAAATGTGGTTATCAATAGCAGCTTAAGTAATGGGGCCTTTTTGCAGGAAAGGTCTTACGCTGTGGCAGGCCCCACCTTTCATCTGGGTTCCAAGAGCTGGGTCTGTAGATATCCATTGCCATGTTTATTTTATTTGGTTTTTCTGGTATTGGGGATTGAACCGTGGACCTCACATACACTAAGCAAGCATTCTCCCAGTAACACACCCTGAACCTTATTGACAACTTTGAGTCCTCACAAGTGTCAGTGAGTAGTGACTAGGGTGTGGCCCACCAAACATTGCCCCAAGGAAGTAATTTCTAGGCTTTTTTAGCTGTAAGGGTTTTTTTGTATTGAGCTCAAACTAGCCTTGAACTTATTATATAGGCAAAGATACCCTTGTTCTCTTGATTTTTTTTTCCTGTTCCTGCTTCTTGAATGCTAGAATTATAGGTATGTACTACTATGCCCAGCTTGCACACCTCCCATAACTGTCAAATGTGAGCCTCACTGGCTGAGCAAGAGTTTATGATCTGAAGCTACACCCCATCTACACTAAACTCACTGAGATAGCTCTGACGATTGTGTTTCCTTAAGGCTAAGTCCAGGGTGGGAAATGTTAGACTTTAGAAAACCAGTTAGTGTTGGTATGCTTATGCTTCTGGTTCTACATTTCCTCCTAAATCCTGGCCAGACAGTTCCTAAGACAGTGTGATGAGGAAATGGCTGTAGGAGAAGATGGTAGTCTCTCTGCTCTGGAATATATATCTTTTCCAAGACAGTACCAGCCCAACTGGGATACTACCAGAATCCCTCTATCCCTGAGCCCATTTGTTTAGGGGAATCTTACCTGAAACTACACTGATTGGATTAGGTATGCTTGAGTGCATTTGAAACTGCTAGTGGATTTGATCTCATTTTTTCCTGTGGGTTTTTTTTTTAATTCATTCCACACGTTTGTAGTTGGCACCCACTGTTATAGGGCATTGTCCTGGGTTCCACAGCCCCCTCTTATATAGGGGATACTTCGAATAGACAGATAATCTTTTCAGAACTTATGCTTTGATTGAAGCCCAACCCCTTAGCATTTCAAGAGGATGACACAAAATAGAATCAGGGTTTATGGCAGGGGCAGATTGTAGTCAGCCAGGAATGACTTCGTGTGTCAGACCAGGGCATTCAGGCCTGTTGTGGGCAAGGCCTGTGGTTTGAACTGAGATGTCCTCTGAAGGGTTATGTGTTGGATGCTTGGCTGTCAGGTGATGGCTTTGGGGAAGTGATCGCATTCTGAGGACTCTGACCGAACTGATGGATTATTCCCTTGACGGATTCATGGTGCTCAGAACGAGTGGCGTTTGCCTTAGATGAAAGTATGCCCTGGAAAGGTGTATTTAGGCTCCAGCATCTTGATGTCTCACTCTGCTACCCATACACTGTGAAGCAAGCCTCCTTTGCCACATACTCTTGCTACCATGATGTTCTCAGGTCCGGTAGAATGAGGGCAGTGAACCATGAACTGATAGCACAAGCCAGAAACAACAAATAGTCTTACTTTTTGAGGGAGACTTATATTCTCCTGTGACATTCCCTTACTATTGCATTTTGCCTCTCCATTTCTGCTCAGCTAGTCCTGACTTGGTGGTTTTCTGTGTGCCTCGTCTCTCACCGATCAGACTGGGTCACCTGCCATTTGCCTTGCTGTGCCTGATTAGCCGGCAAGATAATCTGTCACTCTGCTTGTGAATCACAGCACACTAGCTCTTTTTTGTTTCAAGGGTGTTGGCAATTCTTATAGAAACATTTTTAAAGGAGCTTCTTTTAAATCTTCTGAGTTGTCTTGGTGTTGGTATCTGTTGTCTTTTCTCAGTTAAGTTGCCATTTTCCTCATCCTTGATCTAACCAATTGCTCTCTCATTGTATTTTAGGCATTGTATCCTGTGTCTCTGGATCCTGATTAACCTTCCCCTTAGTAAGCAGTTTCCCTATTGACCTTTAGAGTACAGTGGATGCTATATACCCAGCAGTGGGTGAGGGATGAGGAAAGAAAGGGGCCATATGTATTGTCTCATCATTGCAAGGTGGGCCCCACAGACACTGTTTTCCCCATGAAAAAAACCAAACACCTCTAACCCCAGCTCTTCACCTTGTTCCCCTCACTGATAATGGGGTGAAGAGAGTCAGCTCCCATTAGCCCTTATTGGCTTTGCCCCCATAGAAGAATCACTTCATCACCTACAACAGTGAGAAATAATTTAGTTCCCACTTGGCAGAAGACACAGTCCTGGGGATTGGCATGTTACTGTTCAAGCCATGTCAGAATCTGGGAGTGAGTGGAATACTACTCCCAATGTCTCCCTAAAATTAGTGGTAGGATACCATCTTTTTCCATCAGTGCTTGGCTAGCAGGTACTGTTAAAAAAAAAATCTGGTTCTGTTGGGCACCCTCTTACATACTGTTCCTGTGGTCAGTGAAACAGGCTTTCTTTCCTGAAATCCTCCAGCAGTTCTGGTTTGGCATTGCGCAGTACCTTGTCTGAGGTGCTTGCTATGTCGGAGGTCCAAGGAAACCTGCCCTCTTCCTGCCACTTCCTTAGGTCTTCTTTTGCTTGCTGCTTAGAATTAGGGCTTGTAGTAATAGTAGGAGGGCCTGAGAGGAACAGCACTGCGCCATCTTGGCAGAATTAGAAACTTCTACTTTGGCTTTTCCCCATTTTTTCCAATGGGTTTTGCTGTGCTGCCCAGATTGGCCTCAAACTCATGGTCTTCCTACTGCGCCTCCCTAGTGCTGGAATTTCAGGCACGCACCACCGCTGTAACCAGTCCTGCTTTGGTTTTTAGTTTCCTATTTAAACATTTTCATTCCCACATGGCTGGTGCATTTTAGGTCAATGTTTAGGGATTTGTTATTGGGCCCTTGTGAGGGTCAGCCAGAAATTGAAAATAATTGTCAGAATTCTCACAGTACCTTCTAGAAGTCAAATCTGTGGGTATTTAAAAAGCTGCAGCACTTTCCTGAATTGGAAGGACCATAGCTCAGCGATCTTTGAAGTGGTTTGTCAATCTTCAGTTTCTTCTCTATTTGCTGACCCATCTCTTTGCTATTGTTCTCTGGGTTCAGAAACAAATGGTTAATTCTCACTATTATTACACCAATCAGAACTGAAGAAAGATCTGATTGCTAATCATGAAATCGTGGTGCCTTAATTTTGGTTACTGTCAGTGGGTCTATAAACCAAGAGTTTCTCCAGAGAATGAAATCATATTGAAATATTCATGGTTATTGGTACATTTCTGGCACTGTAGGGTGTTGGATCATTAGGCATAAGGCTTGATCTTACTGTTTCTAAGCAGTGCTGAGGCCAGTATTACAGTAGGGCAGATTATAGCGCAAGTCAAGAAGCAGTTAATGTGGCATTTAAGATAAGTCACAGAGATCAAAATCTAGCAGTCTCAGTTAAGGCACAATCTCTGTAGCTTCTGATGTCATATAGTGTGGTCTGGTCCTTGGAACATGTACAGAAGTTGGGAGTGGTGTGTTGGGAAGTAGATAACGATACAGAGTACGTGTCAGACGAAGAGTAGAGAAACAGTTGTAATGGGTACAGAGACCAGATAAGGTTAATAAGTTTAGCAATAGCACACCAATTCAAACGTGCTGTACTTCATATGTGCAAGGTAGCGGTCTGTTTGTTCACCCATAGATTGACACATGTCAGTAGAGATCCTTCTCCACAGTGGAGAGATGGCAGCACCAAGACATTCAGAAGCTAGATACTCTTGATACTTAATATTTGAGGTCTCTGTGTTTGTAAATTAGACTACTTGCTGAAGCTCCCAGATCTGTTATTTGGTAGACCTTTGTGGTCAGTCACAGATGGACTTGCAGAAATAAGACACATGCATCTTGGTGGAAGTCAGACAAGGATTCTATACTGGAAACCAGTGTTTGTACTATGGCCTAGTTGTTGTCAGGTATTTTATTATTGTTGTTTCTGGAGGGAGTTGTTTGCCTTTCTGTAATTTTTATGTTAAAATACCCCTAATACACAATATTGTACTATTTATGAAGTCAAGAAAACTGTAGTATTCCTCACAAAAACATCACATAACCCTTGTTCAGGCATGTGTAAATGCTGCTCTCGACCACAAATTTTTATTAGTGATCAGCCATATATTTTTAAAGTATCATTAGGCAAAAACATATATAAGACAAACTTTCGTATTTCTCAGTTGGCAAAAATTACAGCCAGAAGCTTTCACAATCCCAGCTCTTTTATTTTATGTATACATAACAACAGATTTCACAGCCACTATGCTCATTAGAATCTATTTATTTGTTTTTGCTCATTGTTTTAGGTACTTTTGTTGTTTGACAGCTAATGATCTAAGGGAAGAAGGACTTACTGTGGTTTATGGGTCTGAGGGACTTATTCATTCATCATGGGGAGGCATGGGACAACAGGCGCAGGAACCTGACTGGTCACATCACATCCACAATCAGGAAGAAGTAGAGTTGACTTACCTCCAGTGGCCCCCTTTCCCCAGTGAGACTTCATGCCCTAAAGGTTCCACAATGTTCTCAAACAGTGGCTTCATGAACCTTTTGGGGACATTTCACAATCAAATAATATTTTGCTCCTGCCTCCTGTAGGTTCATGTCCATTTCAAGATGCAAATTTGATCCAACTTGGAAAGTCCTTATAGCATCTAACAGTGCCCACCCTATCCAGAAATCACGAGTTCAATCTCTTCTAAGACTCAGTACTGGGTCTTGATTGAGTGTGCCCCCCAAAATGAAACAAATCACATACTTCTATTATACTATTATACAATGGTACAATGTACTGACCAAAACAAAATCAGTAAGGCAAACACTAGATCATTGGGCTCCGTGTCTAGCATCTGGGTCTTGATGGAGTCGTCTGGACTCCAAATGACTAGGTAGCTCCACCACTGCAGCTCTGCTGCCTGTACTACAATAACATCTCTTAAGTTGGTTGTACCAAACTTCACATTTTTTTAACTTCTTTTTGTTCTACTTGTTGCTGTCCCTCCCTGTGGGTGTGAATACAAAGAGTGACTACTAAACATGCCACACGCTGCAGTTTCCTCTGCTAAAGAAATTCATCTACTGCTTTTAACTTTATCCTGAAACAAGTTCTCAGGACAGGGGAAGAATGTAGCCAAGTTCTCTTGTTGTTGTTGTTTTGTTTTGTTTTACCATACCAGCAATATGGCCTCTTTCTCACCTCCCAATAAAGTCTTTGTTTCCTCTGATACCTCATGAGCCAGGCATCTGCCATCTGTGTTTCTCCTGGCCTTCTATTCCAGACTCTTACCAGAAAAGCAGTACCTTCAGAACCTAAATATTTACCCCTGGACCTAGCTCTTAAAGGTTCTACCATGTCCGTCCCATCACTGCCACACAGAGCACCAAGCACATGTGCCTTGGAGGGATTGATTTTTATACACAACTGCCAACCTATCCATGAGACCAGGTTGTTTTACCTAAAAGTCTGATTTAGAAACCACATCTACTCCCCCCATCTATTGAAAAGAGAATATTACTAATTTTCTGCAGGGAGCAGAAAAATCACATCAGTTGGGGTTTTGCTAAGTGAGGTACCTAGACTGAGAATGACTCACCATTCTACCATTTTGCAAGCTTTCCCTATACTTCTCAGCAGAAATGCCCTCTTGAGTATTCATATCCAACATTAGACTCTTCCCATCTGATAGAAGAGCTTTATGCTCAGGCTGCATCCTCTGGGGTCTAGGCAAAGGATTCAGCTGATGCCTCAGCCTTTTTCCCTGTCCCTGTCCTCTACAATATGTCATCTACACAGGAACCAGTATGACCCTATAAGATGGGGACCTGTCTTGCCCCACTAACTTCCCAGCTCACATATTTGTGGTGAGTCTGAATGGGCAGAATGCTCACAATAGGTTCTCCACCCCACTGACCCAGCCAACTCTTCTGTTTGGGGAAATTATGAAGAGAGAGAGTAGAGGGCCAGGGTTGAAGGAGGAGGGAAAGAAAGCATAAAGCATGGGAGGGAAGTTAAATCATGGAAAAAGCGCTTCCTTTCACCTTGCTTTAGAGAGCTGCCTTATTAGATTAAAGGTTTGAAGACATATTAGGGAAAGCCAAGCCTTTGGCTTTGTATAAAACCCAAACTTATTTTACTATAAAGCCTTGTCTGTTTTGTGGATTTGGAAGGCATGTGGGAACTTTCTCCAGACTTCTGCTGTGCTCTGCTCTTTTTTTCATCAAGAGCATGTGCCCCAGCCAACTTTGGGGTTTAAATTCTGTACCTGCTATTTCTGGCTTGAAGAGGATTCCTCATCCTTCCCCAGCCTCGCCCACCACCAGTGACCTAGAGAGACAAGACCACTAAAATCTCTAAATGCTTTGGAATCTTTCCCTGACTTACTGTACACAATGTAACTATTTTAAAACAAAGTTCCTGTTTATACCAGTTCTCATCCTTCCAGTGTAGAATCCCACACACAACACCTTGAGGAAGACTACATTTAAAATTTGTAGGTATGAACCTGGGAGATTGTCTGCCAGGCTGTGGTAGGTGGAAGCGCTACAGAGACTGTCGTGCAAGTTATAAAGCGTTGGGAAAGAACGCCATTGGAAATGTTACCGTCTTGAGAGACTGTTGATTTGGGCTCCTGAGCTCTGTGCATTACAATGAGTTTTGTCCCTTGGAAGACACGGAGACTTCACATATCCTTCCTGATATGGGCAATGCACACAGTTATTCAAGATCCAAGGGAAGGAAGCGGTGAGGAGTGAGTGATCAGACGTAGAGAAGTTCAGAGCAAGAAAGAATGAGTCCTTCCATTCCTAGACCTGGAGACATAACATGTAGAGTGAACAACCGAAGCAGAGCCAGTCCATGTGTTCTGCTAAGAGCAGTGTTGAAAAATCTTTTGGTTTTGCAGGCCATAGTGTCGGTAACTATGTAACAGTCACTGTTGCATGAGAACAGCCATGCGTAATACAAAAATGAATATGGGGAGTGTCATCCCATAGACTTGGTACTTGAATGCACTGAAAGGAAGAAAAGCCAGTTAATGCCGGCCTTCTTTTCTGTTTCTTGGCCACCATGATATAAGGTACTAGCTCGGGTACATTTTCCTTTAAGTGATTTTTTCCCCCAGTTTTGTGGTCAGGACAACAAAAAGGTCTTAATATAGAAAACGCGGGCTAGAGAAATGGGATCTTTGCTTTCAGAACTGACTTGAGAGAGATTAGAAATGATTGGAAATGTGGCTAGATAAGCCCAAGATTGTTGTAAGCAAAGTTTATGGGCAATTCCGGTGGGAGATTAGAAGACTAATAGTGATATAGCCAGTAACTCTTGTGTTCATGTAGATGGATTTCATGTGGGAACATGGACTCCTATGAACTGGACTAGAGGCCATTGATGTTACATTCTGGCAAAGAACATGGTTAAGTTTGTTCATATGATGAAACTTTGTGAGAGGTGACATTAATAAAGGTGATAGACTAATATAGCAAAGGAAATTTCAAGATAGTCCAGCATTCAGGCTATGACGTGGTTATTGCTTTCTGCTTTTAGCCAGGTTTATATTAAAAATCGGGAACAAAAGTAACACAGAAGACTGAAAAGGTCTGTAGTTTGGGAAGAAAAATTGTAATGAAGACATGGTTTCCTAAGAGATTAATACCATTAAAGAAAAACTTCATACTTTGTATTGGTGTTACCAGTAGAAGTGGGGTTCCCTCTTTTGAGTTCTTAGTCATGTTAATAAGGAATTTAGAAGTGGTCTTGGAAGGAGGCTCTAGGACAGACAAGCTGTGCAGCTCAGACGCAGCCAGAAAGTGAGAGTTGGAAAGGAAGAAAAGGGAAGCACTTGAGTTAGGCCGCCATGCTCCGCAGTGAAGACAACAAGCAGCCGTGTGGTAGGAAGGGGTTAAGGTGGTAGAGAAAACTTGAGAAAATGAGTGGAAAAGTCCAGAATGTCAGAAAAGCATGCCCGGGTTTGGGCTACTATCCCAAAGAAAAAGAAAATAAACAGGCTTGATCTTGAGGGTCTCTCTTGGGTAATCACAGCTTCTAGGTTTAAGATGGTAATGGAGGCTGTGCTCAGAGAACAGAAATCCACAAGTCAGTGAACACACACATGCACACCACTTGGGCATAATACTTTTCTCTCTTGGAAATTTGCAGTAGTTAATTAGTAAGATTATCCAATTCCATGGCTTTTTGTATAATGGAAATGAAGATAGGTTATACTCAAGTTCATCTTCACTATTTTCTATTTTAAGAATTTTAATTTATTCTTATTTTTAGCATATGTTTTTAAGAAAAAAATTGTTAAAATTTACAAATTTATTTCCCACCATTCTGTACAGGTTCTCTTATTAGAAACCATTATCTTTCTCTGGTAATCTTGTTTCGTAGGTTATGTTTTGAAGAGAGTTGTATTTGATTACTGTCCTTGGATATTCGTAAATTGTTTTCCTCTCCGGTTTGTTTTTAACTATTTCTTTTTTCTGGGGTGGGGTGGGGTGGGAGTGGGAGGAATCATCATTGTTATTTAAATTCTGTTTTTATAAAAGATGCAAGTGTCATGGCATTAATTTTTCTTGCTTGTTTCTCTTACCTCATTTATTTGTCTTGACACATGATGGTGTGTATTGTTCTAATTGTCTAGGGACTATTATTGTATCTTAATTTCCCCCTTGGACCAATTATTTAGGCCAGAGCTTGTTTTTAATTTTAAAAATTTCAGAGTTTTTTTTATTCATTTCTAGATCTGTTGTATTTGACTGTGGTATGGAGCCTCCTGCCACATTGCCTACAAGTCCCAGTGTCAGTATTTGGATCCCATAGAAGGCTGGTTGAGCTTCTAGAGCTGGAAGAGCTTCTTCCCAGAACCACACTCTTTAGCTTCAAAGATCTTAGCTTTTTTTTTTTCAAACTGTATTGCTGTTCTTTGTGACTAGGTATCTTTAAATCATCTCATATGTTTGTCAGTAATCATAAATGCCTGTTTTTCATAAGTATCCGACAGTTCCATCTTAGCACACAATCATACATTCTTTTAACCTCATCTCGGATTTGTTCTTCTGTTAGAAATAAGTTTGGGAATGTGACCAGAGTCCCTCCAATGAAAGTATCTCTACAAGGCCGAACCTTACACTGATCAGAGGGCGAGCTGCTCGCAGAAGTGGGATGGGAAGTGCACTTGGTTTTGATTTTACAGCAAATGGTGATTGTGTCTTTCCCCCATTGGGTGGCATTTGACCTCACATCCCTTCATAGGTTTTGAGAGAATCAGTGCAAGGAAAATGGAGGGGTTAGCCACTTAAGTCCTGAGAATACAGCAGGACCCTTGTGTAAGCAAAGTTGAAACAAAAAGAATTTGCAAGGTGAGAGGATCAAAGAGTTGTGTTGAAGTCTGAAAGAGTGGTGATGATAAAAAAGATTTGAATTCTTTGTCATAAACAAAAGTTCGGGCTGAAGAGACTTTTTTCCATTCCCCTACAGGATGAGCTAAGTACCCAACAGGTATTTATTTTTTCTCAGTTTCTCCTTGTGGATGTTACCATGGCAGTTTGGTTTTTTTTTTTTCTTGTTTTATTTATTTGTTGACCTTTTGTTGAAGTATAACACTCATTCTGCTTTTGTTCCTCTTATTTATTTATTTTTTAAGATCAGTGTCTTTATAAGTAGCCAGGATTGGCCTATAACTTGCTATGTAGGCCAGGCTGACCTCAAACTCACAGAGATCCTCCTGTCTCTGCTTCCTGAGTGCTGGGAATAAAGGCATGCATCACAACACTCCGCCTCATTCTTAAAACTTCATGTACTTCACTTTTTTAAGAATTTTTTTACTTCACTATGAATGGTATGTATACCATGTTTATGCAATGCCCACTTCCATGGGCAGAAGAGGGAGCTGGAACGCCCTGGGACTGAAGTTACAGATAGATGGAAACCTCCAGGTGCTTGGTAGAAATCAAGACTGTCCTGTGAGACCAGTCAGTGTTCTTAACCTCTAAGCCATCTCTCTAGTACTGAGTTTTGAACTTTGTAAGGATAAAGGCGTAATGTATCTTTTCTTATAAGTTACAGTGTTAACTATTATTGGTGTCTCGTTTTAAAATTTGAATTAGTTTTTCTTGGCCTTTCCCTGTGCCTTACTAAATTATTCTACGTTCCCACTTGGTTTTTGTAAGTCTCTGTTCTGTTTCTTTCTCTTTAAAACTTTTCTATTTCAGTTTGCCTCAAACATTTTTTTTAGTATTAGAATATTCGTGAATAAAATCTTGAACAGGAGATAACTGGGCAGGGGACATTCACTGCCCAGGCCATCTATCTTCCATCATAAACTGTCTCTGCTTTAAATGCTTCTTCATTTGTCTGTTCTCTGTTTTCCCTTTGATGTTTAAAGTGTTCATTTTGTTTTATCCTTTCATTAAGATTGAGAATGCAAATGTTCTGTTTGTTCTGAATGTGATTATCTTAATAGATCATGAACATTACTCAATTCTCTTCATAAAGAATAGAATTTCCCAGCTTTTATGGAAGGTACACCTTCTGTGGTATTAATTTAAGACTTAAACTTCTTTTTAATTTTTAAGTTACATTGTATTACTTAAGCTGCCTTCAGCAATTACACTATTTAAAGCTGGGCGTGCTGGCATAAGCCTGTAATCCAGAGTACTTTGGGAGTAGAGACAGGAGAATCAACAGTTGAGGTTATCACAACCATGTGGCTCCATCACAAATTTAAGGGCACCCTAGGCTACCAGAAACCATCTTAAAACAAAAACAAAAAGACAAAAACAAAGCAGACCAAGCATAGCTATTAGTCAGAAAATTATTGAGACCCCATTACTGTGTGCCTCTCAGGGCATGACAAGGAAGGTCACACCAGGTCTCTTCTGAGCCTACCTCCAAGCATATTATGATCACTTTCTCCTTTTTGCAAGCAGCTGTTTTTTAAATTTATTTTTTAAAAATTTTTAAGTAAGAACATAATATGTAAAATACCATTATGCTATATTCAAACAGTGCGTATTTATGTGATTTCCCTTCAGACCTCAGTTTCTCCTTGCTAGTTGTACTTAAGCAGATGTGGCATGTTTTCTAAAATAGATCAGAGAAAGGAAGAGGCCCTTATGATGGCCACAGTGTTGACAGGGAACAGCATGAAGCAAGCTGAGGGCCCAAGCCAACCAAGAGAGGAGAAAGAATAGCAAGTCCAGTAGATCTGTTATCCCTGTGTGCTAGATACGGCCTGGGTATTCAGGGGCCAGTCTTTGGACTTATAGATGTGGAAGAACAAGCATCACTGTCACAAACCAGGACCCTGTTTGCAGATTGTGGGCCAAAAGCCCTCAACCATGCTTTAAAATCAATGTTTGGTCATGACAAACTTCTAAAATAGAAGAGAAAACTTACATCACACAGATTTTTACCATACAGTGAGCATACTGCCAAAGGTCTTGAAAGACAGCTGAGGTAAATCTGGCTTGGTGACAGAGTGTCCTTCAGTCATCTGCTTGCTTTGGTTTGTCAGCTTGACCAACAAAGGGTGGGAGTATGTGCACTCCACGGGTCAAGTCCACCATGAACAGGATTTTCAGTTAGCTGTCATAGCTAGGGCTTAAATGTCACCTGCATTGTGCCAGTCTCCAGAGGCCAGTGTGGAGTGCCCTACATACTTTTCATAAAAAGTGTTACTCGGTACAGTGTTATTAAATTCATGAAAATAATTGGTATGAATGACCCTTAAAATAGAAAAATAAAACAAAACATAATATCAAAAGAACAAAGGCATATTCAAGTTCATTTGTGGGATCCAGAAGTATAAATATTGACTTTTCAAAGAAAAAATATTGACTTTAGTATCATCCAACTCTTGACTTTGTCTTGACTGTATTTCAGAGCTATAGTTTAATAAAGAAAAATAAACTTTATAATGATGATTATTTAAGTACTTTTGAGGTCACCACTCAACATAGATCAACATACTGTCATACATTATTTATAATGACAGTCTGCAAAGAAGGGTTTAACATTAAGTGGACACATGAAATCAAGACAGCAAGACAAATTGGTCAATAGGCCCTCAAATCAAGGAAGACAAATGGGCCTCAGTTATTGGCACACTTGTATAGTCACTTCATAGCTGTTAATGAGAAAGCCTGGTGTCGTTAAAGAAACTAATTTTCTGTAAATCTGCTGGCTTATAAAACTTCCTCAGTGTCTATGAGCATGGTATATTTTATATGTTAATTCATTGTTTTGCTTTTTGTGGGGTTACAGACAACAGCAACCACATTTTATATGCATGCTCACAGTGCAGGTCTCCAATCTGTTCACATTCTCACCAACACTTGCTAACTCATTCTCTCTCTCTCTCTCTCTCTCTCTCTCTCTCTCTCTCTCTCTCTCTCCCTCTCCTCCCCTTCCCCCATCCCCTCTGTCTCTCATGCGCATGTGTGTGTGCTTTAGTATCTCAGTATAGTTCTGGTTTCTAGTTCCCTAATGATTAGTAATATTGAACATATTTTCATGCATGTCTTCTTTAAAGTTTAGTTTCTGAGTCTGTGAGTCTGTAATTGTCCTTATTGCTGTGTAGGAGGGTCCCTTCATGTGCTTTGGGTCCTAATGCCACATAAAGAATTTGCAGATATTTTGTCCCAACTCTGGATTGTCCTTTCATTCTGTTTGTGATATCCTTTAATACATACAAGTTTCATAATGATTTTTCCCCTTTTGTTACCTGTTCCATTGATTTTTATGTCATAGTAATCACTGCCGTACAAGTTATGAAGATTTTGTCTGTTTCATTTGTGAATTCTCTGAGTTACTTTTATCTCTGTGTTAGCTCTGTCATCCATATTAATTTTTATGATTGGATACCCTTGTTCAAAATCAACTGTACCCTCAATTGTTGTGTCCATGCCTGCATACAACATCATTAGTTACATGTGCTGCAGAAGAACCAAATGTAAGCCATGACTAACTTGGGGAGAGGGTGCATGATTTCTCATGTTTAGTCTTTGCTCCGGGTTCCACAATGAAGTAAATATAATTCAAAGAAGACAAAGGGAACCAATTCCTTTAGCTGGCTAACCAGACTACTTTCTGCACTATCTGCCATTCCCTTTGCTAATAGATTACCAAAGGAACACTAGAGGAAAACAAGAAGGCCCCATAGTGCAGGAAGCCGTAGACCATCCTTACTTTCTTCTTCAAAGAATCACAGCACCTTTTTCTGACGAGTTTTGTCATAGCACAGATATGTGCACTGATTCCAGAAATTAGGTATTCACATGAAGTGGGTGTTTTTACCTCCCCTCTTCAAAACCTCCAAGTGGCATTCTAGAATCCTAGCACATAGTAGGGCATTCCCATGG
Source organism: Ondatra zibethicus (assembly GCA_004026605.1). Classification (NCBI taxonomy): domain Eukaryota; kingdom Metazoa; phylum Chordata; class Mammalia; order Rodentia; family Cricetidae; genus Ondatra; species Ondatra zibethicus. The sequence continues at coordinate 78,169 of PVIU01006852.1, forward strand.
AGACGTGAGTCTGCAAGGTAAGGGAGGAGAAAATGAAAAAGGGACACATCATTTCTCAATAGATGGCTTCTTGGCTTGGTAGCTGGCTGCCTGTCTCATCTGGGTTCCTTTCCACAGGTTGGCTTTCTCTTCCTGGTAGCCTAAAGTAGGGTTTTAGGAGAGAGGGGTTCATCTCTGTTCCTTCTATCTCTCCATGTTCTCTCCCTGAGCTTCCAGAAAGATTTCATCTTCACTGTTCTTCAACTTCTGAAAGCTTTTAGTTTCAACTTTTGCTTTGCTCTGTGGGGGCATAGAGTCTTGAGGGTTGGTCCTTGACTCTTTATATTTGAGCAGTGACTCCTTACTTATGCTTCTCAGTACTCACATCACTCAAGTACTTGTACCATCTCTCTTGGGCCATCATCTCTCTACTTGGTGGAGCCCTTGGTTTTGAAGTTCTTTCATATGTACTGGCCTTGATCAGGTTTTGCACTTCTTTGAATGTGTTTCTTCTCCCTTAGTCTGTGAAGTCTCTTTTTAGCTAGTGATAAGAAATTGCCTACAGTGCCATGGCTGCAGAGTGAAATCTTTTTCATTCTTTTTTGCTCTCGAAGTGGAGGAAATCTATAGAGAAAGTTGAGGATTAGGAATACCATTCATTCTAATCATTGAATCTGATGTAAAGCCAAAATCAGTTACATGCCAGAAAAGGAGATGAAAACTATAGCCAACTGTGAAGGTTGGCGGCAACCTACGCGTCTCTTTAGTGGGTGAGCTCTTGTGCAGAAATTCAGTTCCCTTTGCCTCGTACATACTGGTTTTCCTTGTTCTTAAAGAGGCTGTGGCTGATTGAAGCTCTGTGCTATATCCATGGGTCACAGGCCTGATTGTCATGTGGCCAGTTAGCTTTGGCTTGTTTAGGCTCATACTGCAGCCCTTCCCTCTACATGCTGTGTGGCCCTTCATCCCCTCTTCCAAAAAGAACAGCGGGCAGCTCAAGAGTATGGCATCCCCAAGGGAGGAGCTCTCCCAGTTATTTTACTAGTGTCATTGTCAGCAGGGTACAGGATAGACTTTGAGGGCCAAATAATGGCCCAGGGAAGGGGAAAAACACAAAGACTCTCTTACTTTTCAGTCACCTCCCCCTGGCGTTTTCCATTTCCTGCTGGTACATACAGAAATGGCAGCAGCACAGACTCCAATCAATGCCTTACTTTGTAGACTTGCTGGGTGTTTGTCCTTGATGCTGCTGTGCCCAAGGCTGCTTCCCTAGGAGCCAGGACACCAGGAACGCACCAGTGCTGGCTCTTCTCTGCTCTCCTCTGTCATACTTTAAGGACATGCTCAATGCTGTTCAGTGGCTTTTGAAGGCACTGTCTACTCTTATAAAAATCCAGCAGCAAGACTTGGCAGTATGTATTCAGTGTTCCTGGAAAATTAGATGACAGTTCCAGAATTTCTCAGAAAACAGGATGATTTACAGTGGGTTCCAGTCTTGAGCAATCTGCAATTACAGCAATTAGATAAATCTCCAGGGTTTTATAGAGAAAAAAATCTTCTTAAAATCTTCAATATACAAATAATTTTCTAATTCTAGCTGTGTTCACTAATAGCTGTGGCTTGGATCAGATATATAATTGAGTCAATGAGTCACTGATAGGTGAACTTTTTATACATACAGAAGCTCCAAAATTGTTGCATGCATCTTTCTGCTTTCTGCTTGAGTGGTGGAGGTAGTAACTGAGTTGTAGGGCAGGGTGCTGTCAAAGCAGAAGATGACTCGTTTCGCATAGAAGGCCTAGTCTCTACCTTTAAATTTGGCACTTCATAGTTCTCTTGTCTTGATGAAATCAAACACCTTCCCTGTTCCTCTGTTGAGGTGGACAACAGTGTAATAGTTATCATAGGGATCAGAGGAAATGCTTGGAAGTTACTCAGTATCAAGAAGCTAGTCAAACGTTGTAAGATTGAATTTTAATCTCTCAGATATTGAGTACCATCTATGTACTAGAAACATTTTGAGGGTCAGGTTGCCATCTTGGACCTCATTAGACAAGTAAGTGGACTCACAAATTCTACCAGGAGAGGTAGATTCGGAGTGATTGGCAAGTGAGGTAATTACGGAAAATGGTAATAATCATGAAAGAAATATAATAGGAAAATCTGGCAGAGAGTGGGTATCTGGGAAAGGGAGGTCAGAGAGGCCTCCTGAGGAAGAAGATGTGTCCAATACACCATGAAAGAGCCAGGAAGGGACCTCCAAGCATTTGAGGGTGGTGTGATAGATCACAGAAGACTATAAAGTATGGAAGGCGCTTTGGTCAGAGCAGTGTAGAATTTGCTTAACACAGAATGAGCATCTCTGGGAACTTCTGTAAATATAAGCCAATAGCTCATTGTTAGTAACTTTGAAATCTCAAGGGCTTTGAATCTAGAAAACTTAACTTCTCTGGTCCAGATGGGCTCTCCTGTCAGGAACTCTGCCTTCCATACTGCCTTAGTTGTGTGATAGGGTTTTCAAGGCTCATCATGGATTCCATATCATTGTTCTGATTGTGGAGATCACCTACCTTTCTGATAAGCCCTCCAAACCTTAGTCTTTCTCCACACCTGGCTTCCATCTAATCTTAAAGAAGGATTATATACCCATGACAAATGTTTTGATAAACAAAGCAATGTTAGTCATCAGAAAAATTCAAAATAGAAAGTAAAACACACTTGACCACAACCATATGAACAGTATGCACAGTACATATTGAATGGTGCATTAGAAATAAAACACCCTGATGTAAATTTTATATTACTAATTTCACTTTATTACAGAATTTCAAAAGCAGTAATTTATTTTAGTTTTCCCCCAAGTTGAATTTAAACAATCCATGCTATTAGAAATGAACCATATAGAAACTTTCTAAATTCTGCCCTCCACAACCACAGCTTGCTGGTAGAGACGTGAATGCAGAGTGCAGCATTGATGCTCATCATTGAGATTACTGAAGTTGCTTGTTCAGGTTCCATTTCAGTGCAGCATTCCTAAATCTCTCACACAAGGGGTGGTAAACTACAAACCCATGCCAAATTTATACTCTCTGACTGCTTTTGTGAGTAACATTGTATTAAAACATAGCCATGCTCATTCCTTTATGTTTATGGCTGCCCTAGGGCTGCATTGCAAAGTTGTAGTCTTTGGACCCTTTACAGATTTGCTGACTCCTATTCTAGAATACTGGTTTCTGTAATGAGTCCTTTGGAGGGACAGAGCCAGATGAGGCATTCTGGGTCAATTGGTCTCCTTTGCGTTTCCTAGACATAAGATTTTGTTGATCACACCCAACTTGAGATTTTCCAGTGGATGCCCCCATTCCTCTATATTTTGGCCATATCTGGAGGGACTGAATGATGACATCAACCATTAAAGCAACCTTGATTTCGGATTTGTAACTGGAAATGAATTCCATTGTCTGTTCCTTGCATTTCTTTCATAACTTATGCTGACAGTCACTTCTACTGTTGGGTGAGGTAGAAGGATGCAGTGATTCTATGAAGCACTTCTTTTATGTGAGGACCCAGACACTTGCCTTTATCGCACTTTGGTCTAACGAAGTTTTACAGATCACAGCAGATTATAATTCCGAACTCAGTAGGAGCAGTGATGGAAATGCTTTGGGAGTTGAGCCAGGTAAGTTCATACATGTGTTGGCATTGCTTCTCAGCTCTATGATAGTCGTTACCTTGTTCAAAGGTATTGTGCATTTCTTCTGTTTTCAGCTTCATAGTGAGAATTAGGGTTCATGTAAAAGAACCTTATTAAATGAAAGCCTCTGTATTTTAACTTTTTTGAGAATATTGATCACTGTTGAGGCATGAGTTGACTATTAGATTTTTTAAAAAAGAATATGGAATTATTTTTAAAGCGTGAAAGAATGTAGCATTTTTAAGTATCTTTTAAATAGTACCTGTGTAAATTGGAAATTGCAGTGGTTTTAAACCTTTAAAATCACAGTGCACTATTCATTTAAAAGTAATACAGCACTTGGTTTAGAAAAACGTTTCTCACTACTCCAGCAATTACTGTTAACTGGCTTTATTTACTGGCATTGAGTTAGTTGACACATGGTTAGCAGTATATGCTTTTTATTTTGGTAATGTATGGAATCAATTTCAGGTGTATGTGGGTATAGCTGATACTCAGGATATTAGCAGTGCAGTGGTAGGCACTGGCTATATGGGTACATCTCTTCCTGCAGGGCACTCCCAACCCCAGTGGTACAAAATCTAACTTGTCCTTAGCAGTGACCTTGTGGAGACCAGTGGTGGCAATAGGGTGCTGTCCTGTAAAACCTATGTTCAGCAGCCTGCATGCTGGCCATTGACCAGAGCACAGTGGCACTGGGGAAAAGATGAGGCCTTCTGTACATGTTTTGTCTTTAACCTTCCACCAATTCTGGAAAAGCCAGTACTTTCCTGATGCCCATTTCATAGTAAAGCAAAAATAAGGGCTCTTACTGAGTGCTGGTCTGCATGCCAGGACTTCACTTGCCCTTCTACCAGCCTGTGGGATAGGCCTTCATGATCTTCCCCTTACAGGTGAGACCCCCATGGTGGAAAACATTATTTATTTTGCCCCGTAATGGCAGATATTTGTGCCGAAGGTGAGGCTACGCAAAGCAAGTTAATGTCCAGCCGACAGAGATCTCATTTTTCTCAGAGCCATTGCAACTAAACGTTTAATCTGCATCCTCTAACTTCATGCTTGTTGAATTTCTTTATTCCTAAACTGTTGTAAGTCACTTTGACTGGTAGTCTTTCCGTAAAAATAATGGAAAATATGAATAGTCAGTCAGTTCCTACTGTGCACTTCAGAAACTCTAAGAGAGGATACAAGAATGTCCTAGAATCCATATGGCTAATAAGTAAGTAAAATGCATATTGTTATGAATGTATTGGGCAAGTGCCATAGTCATGACCAAATTATCTTTTGAACAGTGCTGTCTTCTTAAGTTTGGCTTTGAACTTAAAGATTTCTCTGAATAACATGTAGATTCTCAATATCATCCTGATTTTACCACATGGTTTCTGTATATTATTTTCTCTTTGTGCCTAATCCTGTGACGGGTTCTCTGCATATGTTATAATATCTATTATATTCAGAGAGGCTGAGACCTGTGCATGTTGGCAACTTTCCCAAGGCCAGGCAGACAGCTTGTGGCAGAGTGGTGGTCAGACTAGTGGGCTGAGCTCAAAGCCCCTGCCTTAGCTATTCTACTGTTCCTTGTTTCACGACTCCAAGGCACTGAGTGGGGAGAGGGCAGACGTGATAAGTTTTCTCTCTGATAGGATTTCCTATTTCACAAGCTGGAATACAAGGGCCATTATTTGTCTATGGCTTCTGGACTGCTATACCCTACTTCACCCTCCTCCCTTCCTCCCCTCTTGCCATACCCTCTCCTAGCACCTCCCTGTAGCTGATGCAGGACTAGAGCTCAGGATCCCTCTGCCTCTGTCTCCAGAATGTAGGATTCTGAATGTGAGTCAGCAATCCCTGCCACGCTTACATTTTTTCCTTCTCACCATAAATGTTAAATCCCCACTGATTTTTTTTTTAACTTTTCATCCTATGTTAAACTTTAGTCATCACCTTTACAAATAGCCATGGACCATTGTCTATTCACCAAGTCTTGTCAACTCCCTGAAACAAGATGGGTACTTCTTTAGTTCTAGGGTCTAAGCATTTATAATGTCCCTATAAAGACCAAACATCTACTGGTAGGTCATCCCTACACATGTGACGTGAGGAGGCAGGCAAGTGGATAGCAGGCAGGCTGGCAGACACCAGGGAAACAGGTGAGCAGCAGGCAGGCCAGTAGGAGTTAGCTGGGTGGGCAGAGGAAATCAGGTGTGTCTTGTGCAAGTGTAGCTCCTTAAACAGCTGGTCTCCTACCACAGACAGGTGTCACAGGTACTTAAGAGTTAGAGAGGCATCATATTTACCTTGATGAAATATGAGGTCTTTCACCAAATGTTTATTTACATAGGGTCATCATTTGATGACTTGCAGAGATAGCCTGTCCATTTATAGTTAGTAAAAAATGGGCTTGCCATACACTTATTCATGGTCCACTCTGGTCCTTTTAGTAACACAAGAATAAATCTGAAGTCACATAATCTGTATACTACTCTACCAAGTCCCTTGGCTTTTTGATACATCCTCCCTTTGTTATGATTTTCTGACGACAGCTGGAGATGGGTGTCTAGGCTCCCATCACTGTAGCTCAGGAGTTCTTTATGCAGCGGTCTTCTCCCCTGTTGTAGTTTAAGTCCTGACAGTTCCCAGCATGTGTCTGTGCATGTCATGGTGGCCCATTTGGGCTTCAGGAAGTGATCTTACCCAGCAGCCAGACTGACTCTGGTTCTAAGACCAGCACCGTCCTTCCTGAGTCCTCCTGGGCATGGAATCCTCATTATTTGGGGCCTTTGTTTGATATAGAAAGAGGAGATCATGACATAAACTCTGTAAAGCCACAGTGATTGATTTGGCCATGAAGAAGACTATCAAGTGTCTAGAGATTATGAGGCTACACTGAACAAAGGGACATGCTAGGTTTCATCACACTATATAGAACAGTGTACAATTTGGAATTACTTCTGGGGTTTTCTATGTAGTCTTTTCTGTTCATTGTTGGCTGTGGGTCTGTGGACAAGGAGGCACTACTGCATTTTCAGACCTCAGCTTAAACCCGCTTTTGCTTTAAGGCTCACCCAAACTATGTGAAACTTCTTCTCCCTTTCTCCCTCCCTTTCTCCTTCTTCATACAGCCTTATTATGTAACCCTGGCTGGCCTGGAACTTCCTAGCCTTGAATCCAGAGATCCTCCTGCCTCTGCCTCCTGAGTGCTGGGATTAAAGGCGTGCGCCCCCAGCCCTGGCCAGAGCATTTGTTGTTGCTGTGGTTTGGGCAGTGAGGGACTGATTAAAAACTTTTCATAGTGGTGGCCCATTCTGGAAATATCAGTGTGCTTGCCGCATAGCTTAAGACTCAAGAAAGTGTAGGGATTACAGAGCAAGGGAAACTTATTCCTAAAAGCCCCGATGAGTGAGGTGACACATGAGGTCCAATGTCCTCCCAAGGGCATGACGATGAGAAAAAACCCAAGTCGACTATGGATGGAGAAATGAAACTTTTGAGCTATTGTTAACAAAGATGCTGTTGCTTCACTACAGCTTTCCTCTTGTCAGAGAAGAGAAGTTGGTTTGGCGTTTTTCCTGACTCAGTGTGTTTACCAGTTACCGTTTATCTTATCTCTTTAGAATTTTGCTGGAAGAAAGTAAATTTTGTATGAATGTCCTTTATTGCCAACATACCAATCATCTTTCCATTAATCTTAGGCTCTTGATATTTGTAGAAATATGTGTATTTTTCCACCTTCACAGAGTCGGAATGTGGACTTTTAGCCTGTGTCATGGTGAATGTCAGAGAATCTAGAGAAACAACTTAATCCTCTGGGATCTGTCTTTACCTCAGATGGGTAAAGAGGAATTAAAAATATCCTATTGAGGACGTGGACAGGAGTACTGGCCAGTTCCTCCTTTTGCACGTACACCCTGGGCTCTGCACTCTGGGGGCCCCAACCCAGGCCTGTTCTCTGCTCAGGAAGGTGGGCAGTGGCTGGCTCTTGATGATGGGCGGAGCCGGCTGTGCACAGAGGCCTGCAGTGATTTCTGTATTCTGAGAAAGTTTTAAAATAGATTCCTGGTTGGGTACCTTTACTGTGCTATAATTCTTCAAGTGTGGCAAGCAATACACATGGCATCTTTGTTAATGGTTTGTGACACTTCAGTGGATTGGGGCATCCCTTCTTTTCTAGCACCTGGATGAAGCATGTGTTTATTTTGGTTTATTTTGACAATCTCACTGCCTGGGTTCGGGCACTGTAAACCATCCACACTCACTCAGATACAGAAGTGGAGGAAATGCCTGGATAATTACTGTCAATGCTTTGAATAACCAGACAAAGAAAAATGATATGTTCTAAATAGGCAATAATTATATATTGATTGATAAAAAATTAGGCAGTTGGCAACTGATTGTTTTAAAATGATACATTTTAAGAGGGACCCTAAATTACTCCTTTTACTAAAGCAGAATAATTTCAGCATGAGTTTATTTAAATTTCCTGTTTAAGTGTTTGCCCTTAGAGCTCGTAGCTGTTTCAGTTCATTTGTGTGCTCCTATGTATGCCACAGTCACATGGGGCTTTCTCACTGCATGGGTGAATCTCTTCATGCTTATTGTAATTTTTTTTCTCCCTGAACAAGTAATGCTTTTGCTGTGCTTCCTGTCTGGGATGTGGCCTGTGCCTTCAGCAAGGCCTCACCACCGCTCTTACCTCCATTGATGAGCCCTTGCACTCTGTCAAAGAGGTCTACTTGTGCTTGCCTCATAACCATATGTTGTAGTACACACATTGTCAGGTTCCCTAGAACATGTTAGATGTGTATGTGCTGATCCCCTCCTTCCTTCCCTCCACATCCATGTAATAAAATACAAAGGAAGAAACATTTTGAAGTTACTGTGCTATGAATATTGGCATTCATTATTTTTTAACTTCTATGAAGGCATCGTGTTATCAACCCTTACGGAAGAGTTTAGTACTTAGCAGGTGTTTGTTTTTCCTCTGCCGGACTTTGTATTACTGAGCTGTGTTCTTGATGCTTCTAGAGAAGAGGAGGGACGCCCTTCCCATCTCCGTCACAGGTGGGCTTCTCCTGCATTGCTGCCAGGTTCTCTGGAGTTCCTGGAGAGATGCTAGTGTCAATTGCGTTGTCGGTCCTCCACCCAGCAGTGGAGCAGGGAGAAGAGAAGGACACATCCCTCTCTGCCAGCTGTTTTTAGGAACCTTAGGATCTACTTAGGACACTGGAGTTGGGGTTGGATCACTTGGCAGGAGGACTCTCAGAAATAAAACAGAACAGTATCATAGATGAACAATAGAGAATAGAGCTGTAGGAAGACCAGAACTTTACTGGTAGAAGATGATCCCCAAATGTAATAATAATAAAAGAGCCAGTGGTAATGTCCTGTAATGGATGACAAGGATTGGGATGAGATATAAAGGCCACTTGCCATGACTGTGGCCTCTTCCTAGAGGGTCATTGTGAGCACCACTGACCTGATTCTGTGTCCTGAAGACTGTTCTGATCCCCAGGCCTCTCTTCTGAACCTCCACCCTGTTTCTATGCTTCAGTGACCTGTCTTACTCTGTAGCACCACTTTCTTACATTATAAATGAGTAAAATGACATATTTTTTTGTTATCTATTGACTCCAGCTAAAATAGAAGCCTCATGAAGGCAAGTCTCTCCTTCAATCACTGCTATGCTGAATAGGACAGGTGTTTGGTAAGTATTTGCCACATGCATGAGTCTCTCCGAAGGTTGACAGAAAGTATGGCTACTTTTTGATTTATTTACAATGAGATTACATCCTACGCCTCTGGACTGGATGCTGACTGACTCTCATGGGACTGGGACCCAGGATGGTCACTTCTTGGTTCTACAGTCGGGGTGTTTGAAATGTGACAGCACAGGCTAAGCACAGAAAGCCCCAGCAGTCATGAGAAGAGAGCATGTTTGGAAATATTTAGAAAGTAAGATAATAAGTGCTCGATTAGACTATAGATAAGAAAGGGTCTAAGGGTAACTGGTTTTCAGCTTGGTGACCATTGGAAGGGTATTGATAGAATCCAGGATCAGGCCAGTAGACATTTTAAAAAAGAAGTATGTGGATCCCATCCATCTTACTCCCCACACTGGCCTCTTTTCAGTATCTCCCCCTGTGTTACTTAACCCTCATCCTGGTCACAAAAGTGTTCAACTTTGAAAAAACTGAGGCTCCATTTCCCACCCCTCTCCATATCTATCATGTCTTCTTCTTTGCTCCCGTAAGAACTTAGGTGTTTGAACCACTGGGTTTCAACTTGGAAATTCTCACAGCTTGCATCCTAGAACTTGGTCTCTTGAGCTGGAAATGTTTGAGCAGGAGAGCTTTCATCCTTACCCCTCCACTGGGTTCCTCAAGAATGACAGAGGAGGCAGGGTCCTGGGAAATTCAGATATGACTTCCTTTGTTCTCAACTCTTCCATATTGAGCAGCTTGATACTGTCCACCAAAAACATGGCCATGGATTCATTGTCACTCTTCACAGGTTCTTCCATGCACTGGTCTCAGAACAAGGTTAACAGATATGTAGCTAAGGGCCCATTAGCTTTTGAACCCCATTCTTTAAAAAAAAAAAAAAAACAACTATGGATGGAGAAGGAAGACATTTTGAAACTAGCTGGTAACAAGTAAGCAGGCAAGCAAGACTGCCATGGATGGCCTAGGGTGGAATCAGTTCATATTTCAGAGGGAAAGTCTCTGGGTAGAGAAATGTTTTGCAACTTTAATAGTGGAAAAGGCAAGGGCCTATGGTAGCTACAGGTGACCTGTATCCATAATTAGTGTAATTGCACCACATGTACACACACACCATATCTATGTGTGCATATACTCACTCCCACAGTCCTCCATCTTCTCTTGCAAGTGTCTTTCCATTTGTTGACAGTATTAGAAGTGTACAACCTGGCAGCTGGGCTTCTGCAATGGCGGCCAGCTGGCTCTTCCTCCTTGCTGTCCGTTGAAGCTAGAGTGGCCCTATGAATAGCCAGTTTGTTGCCATTTATAACTGCTATTCAGGCATGGAAGAGTATGTACACAGCTTATCAAACAGAACAGTGAAGGCCTCCATGTTTTTCCCTTTGGCCCCTCGCCCACTATCACCTCTCCCCCAGCTCATATTAAGCTATGATAGAGTTGAAGGCCATCTCCTTCGGGATAGCCAGAGAAACTGGCCTGTGTTTTGTGACTGCCTTCCCAACAAACCCTTTGGAATAGGCATAATTATAGGTGCTACTATCTGAATTTGTCTACAAATGAAAACTGGGGTTCCTAGGCTTTTCAGGATTTACTGAGCCAGGACAGGTAGATGGAAACATGAAGATGTCAACTTCTTACTCAATCTGGGTTGGTGTGGTTTAATAGTTCAACTATCCAGGATGCCAATGAAGACAGTAAAGGCAACGCTGAGCTCCCTTCAATCTTCCCAGATAGCAGGAGGGCAGGGTAGGACTTATGCTTGGGGCTGGTCTCCACAACTTTCCTCTAATGGCCACTGAAGCTTGAAAAAAATCTCTACAGGCAATGCAACAATACCTGATAGGGCTCATGTCATTGTTCTCACCTTCCTAGGACTCTCTTTGAGACAGGCTCCAACTGTGTTGGAGCTACCAGGCTGGCTATCAACTTGTGATCCTGCCTGATCTTCTCTAGTATTGAAATTACAGGCGTGCACTACAGTACCCAGTTCATAATACTGTTTTAACCATAGGTCTAATAGAGCCTCTCGGGAATATTTTTATAAAATGTACTAGTCCAGTCTTAGAACTGAAAAGGAATTTACTGATCCTGTTTTCCAGAAGAGAAAATGGCCCATACAGTGAAGTGTTAACTTACATTATTTAGTTTGCCACACTAGTAGTTCATAAATATTTTATTCCTGTCACAATAAGGATGAAGTGAACTTCTTATGTCCCAATCATCCTTCATAATATTAAGGCAAGCTGCCTTACAGAAAGAAGGCACCCTTTGACAAAAGGACTGAGTTTTGTTGTACTCTGATTTAACCTATGATCTTTTTTATATTAGCTTCATGCTTTACTCAAAGGCAGAATGGATTTTATATCAGGTCCTTTCTGTTGCTTTGATAAAATGCCTGACAAAAACAGTTTATGAAAGAAAGTTTAGTTTACAGTTCAAAGGAGTACAGTTCAAGGCATGGCAGCAGGAGCAGAGTCTGCCTGGTGATCAGGAAGCAGAATGGTCATTTCACCCACAGTTAGGAAGCTGAGAGAGAAAAAACAGGAAGTGGTACTGGCTTTTAAACCTCAAAGCCAGCCTCCAGTAACATACTTCCTCCATCAGGGCTCCATTATCCTAAAGGTCCCATAACCTTCCTAAAGAGAGCCATAAGCCTAGGGGTAGGGTGGGATGGTTCATATTCAAACCACAACAGATTTTAAAGAGTGTCACCTTGAACCATTACCCCCTTGAACTCTAGCATGTTCCATCTCACACCTGTCCTTTGGGGAGTATTCACACCTAGTCCAGATATGCTATAGGGATCTAGGCTGGAGCTCTAGACCAATCTCAGGCTGCCTCTGGGTTCTTGGCCATGAGCTGCCATTTACCCTTGGCCCTCTGCCCTCTACAGGGACTTAGAGATGAGGAAGAACCACTACCAAGGATTACATCACACTCAACCCTGGGGCCTTTTCCCAGTCAGTCAGGACAGTGAGGGCCCTTTCCAAGTTCTGAGATTATTGTTGAGCAAGTTCAAGGAAGGGGTGCATGCCTTCCTTCTGCTAAACTAGGGGCAGAGTATAGGCATATTATATGCCTGCTATGGACTTGGTTGGTACTGTACTCTGAAGGCAACTCCATCCAGTTAATTGTTCTAAAATGTGTTTCATGCTCTGTCTTTAGTATAGATGTTACAGAAGTTATGGAACCAAGAGAGAACATACAAAGCATGGAACTGAAGAATCTAGGTTCATTTTGATGGCAGTGCCTCCATGGCAATTCCTATTTAAGACAAGGCAACTGAATCTCTGAAGTGCTTAGGGATTGTCCCTAAAACTAGTGGACCAGAATGTCCAATGTTGTTTTTCCAAGTTTGAACTCTGTACTTGCTAACATGCCACATTGCATCTTTATTAATTAGTGCCTGCTCCCCTTTATTTGGGGGTCTGCAAGTGGATGTGTAGCTGGGTGATTCTTGAGCTCCAAAGGACTGAGCCTCTTTAAGACCTTTTAGCCTGGTTCTTTGAGGCTCCCTGGAACTCATTATATGTAATAATTTTCTGTGACAGAGGAGAGGAAATTGATAGGGGAAAATATTCAGAGAGTAAAACCTGGAATTTCTCCCTTTTCCAAAACTTTTAAGTCATGGGGCCAGAATTTCTTGAGGTCAGAATCAAAATATTTTTATTCAATTTAGAAATATGTTGTTTTCCAATATGTACATGCCCCAATTTATGCCTTGACTGATAGTCTTATATCCTTTAAAGGCTGTAGTTGTTAGTCTTCCTGATTGGATAGTTATGGGATGTGGGTAGAGATTCTACAGGTAGAGTTTCCAGTTGCTGCTGAAGTTATAGAACTCACAGAAGATTAAGGTACTCCCTGGTGATGCTTCTGACAAAACTAGCCTTGTGTAATTGAGGTGGAAGTTCTGGTGTCCTTTCAGTTGTCTTTTTATAGGAGAAGTGGTTTGTTAAAGTTGAAGATGTGCAGGCAGTGATGGTAGGTAGAGAGAAAACCCATGGCAACCGTGGATTGAAAGTGTTTAAACTAGTAGAGGAGAGAGAGGTGGGATTAGAGTTCATTGGAAGTTATGGTGGAAGCTGAGGAGGTAGAATGCAATTGCTAGTTGATGACAGGAAGGCTAGGTAGAAACTGATGCAAATAGAGGGAGTAGTGGAAGAAATGGAAATGGTGAAAAAAGAGGAAGGAACAGTGAGAGCAACTGGGAAGGTACTGGTGGAGGAGAAGGAAAGAGGGAAATGTTATGGCGGAGATGGGGGTGGAAATGATGGGAAAGCTAATGGTAGTAGAAAGCTGGAAGGATGCTGAAGGTAGTAGAAGTGAAAGAGGTGAGGGGGATCGGGTGATAAATTGGGGAGGCTTGGGAGAGGTCATGGAGGAGAGGTGGTGGTGGTGGTGGTGGTGAAGGTGGAGGAAGAAGTGAACTCAAGTGGTGATGGCGGTATTATAGGAGAGGTGGTGCTGGAGAAGCAAGAGGTAGAGGAGGGAGACATGGCACACCAGTGGTTGTAGTGAAAGCAGCTGCTGACATTTGCTTTGAGGAGCTCTTATGAACATGATCACCCAACAGCCCTTTAGGTTGTGGAGTCTTCCCCAAGGTCACGTTGCTGCTCATCTGCAGAAATTCTAGAGCCAGTGTCTTTCACCTTAAGGCCAAGCTGCCTCCTTGATATAGGAATACCAGATCTAAAACCAGGAATAAAACCAACTTGGCAAAGACATTTTATTTTGGGAAAACCATTTGTCAAGATTGACAGGCCCCGGACATGAGGTTTCTTTGGAGGGTGATGGAAATATTCTAAAATTAGAATCTGGTGAGGGTTGTACACTCTGTCTTGATAGCCGTACTCACTAGATCGTACACGTCCAACAGAGGAAGTGTATGCTATGTAACATCTCAGTGTAGGTGTTTTAAAATATGAAACATTGACAAACTCTACCATGAATAACTCAATCTGATGTGTGTGTGAGTAACAGAGCAGAAGAGGTGTTAAAGTTAAGCAATTCAAAGTTGCTTTTGCTGATGTCTAAAATAGCCTCCTTTGGAGGTAGTTATGTTGCAGAAATGCCAAATGTGGAATACTAGGGCTTTTCTGTGCCTTTGAAGATGTTGAAGTATTTAGGTTAGTAGGAAGATTAAAGTGAATACTTGAGCACATATACGCACACGCATGTATATGAGTGTGTACGTGCACATACATGTGCTTACCTTTCTGTCACATATATATTCATATATGCATATATGAGACAAGTATTTTGAAGTCTGGCCAGAAATGATCCAAACATTTTCATGTTAGACTCAGCAGCTTATATAAATAGTATCATAAGCAAAAAGTGTAACTGGCACCATTACAGATAAAAAGTATTGCCCTCACTCCTTGATAGAGACAGCTGGCATGCTAAGCTTTTCTTCTCTCCTTCAGACTCTTGGAAACTGTGCTGGCCTGGGCTTTATGCTGGATTGACATGTCTTTGCTCTCCCTTCCTTTGCCTTTACATGGTTATAAAGTGTGGCATCTAAACAGGCAGGGCCATGTGGGGCAGGAGCATACCTCCAGCTCATTTGTAGTTAGTGTTCTAGTCATTGGGAGGTCTGATTTTGCACATCTTACTAAAAGAGAAGTTAGAGTGCCGATTACAACTTTCACCAAGTTGTCTGATACTTCAGGCACTTTTGGGAAAATAGGTACATTGACATCTTCTACTATTGAGAACAGATGAGCTCACACCCATGGATTACGTACCAGACAACTGGACAAAGTTCCTTTGTTTCCCCCTCTGTCTCTCAGTTTAAATCTTCTCACAACTTTGACTGCATTTAGAATAACACAATTAAAACCCAACACTACTGGAGTTCATGTACTCTCTTCAGAAGAATCACCTTGTGAAGACTCTGGTGAGGACTCCAGCGTGGTGTACCAGCTATCTCAACAGATGTCCACAAGTGGGCAGATGGTCAAAGCAGGGATGACAGCAAATAGGTAGGTGGTCAGTGCATAGCAGATACTGGCCTTTCCCCTGAATTGGGTTCCACACCCACCCCTGATACATGTCCTCCTTCCCCAAGCTTTGAAACACCTGGGCTCTTGGTCAGTAGAATGGAAGAAGTTAAATGCTTGCTTATGAGACCAGGATCTCAGGAGTGTGCTGGAGCAGAAGGTAGAGAGTTATTGGAGAAGCTGAGAACAGTCAAGAGGAGAGCAGGTTGGCCCCAGGCTTTGACCAACAAGAATCGCCAAGAAGCCTTCACACAGCAAGCTGATATATGGCTTATGAAACATAGTCAATCAAGACAACAAAGCCTCCAACCAGCCCTTATCCCTCCCTGGCTTACCTTGCTCTATTGGCCACCATTTCTTGAAATTAAAGCTCCAGGGATCTGATAGTGCAACCCAGGCACTGTCTCACTCTCTTAATGCAGAGACAGAAGGGAGCTGACCATCTTCACTGTCCCTTTTCACCAATTTCAGTGTTTTGTGTGAGTCCCATTCCACCATTTAGTGCAGTGTCCCAGATTGGGCCACCCAAGAGAGGGTGGGCTTTTCCTGTTTTCACAAAGGCATGTTTCTACTTCAATCTGCTTGGCATCTCAGACTTGGACTTGAGCGAGTACTTCCAAAACCACATGGATCTGAGAGGGTCCAGCACTAACTAAGAAAGTGCCCTGGATGGTTTCAGGTAAAGAACTTTTGGAACACACTCCCAACCCTCCCACCTTTTTCTGGAGGCAGACAGCATAGTAATTAAGAACCATACTCTGAAAAGTATTTGCTATTAGCCTGGCCTTCAGAAAATAATCGTAGCTCTCCTCTCAAGCCCCTGGCCTCCTGCTCATGAGGGGGGCAGTGACCACAAGGCCACCCTCTCTTTCCCCTGCCCAGTTCTATCTTCGTGGAGGCCAGGAGGCTAGGAAGCAGACACACAGACAAACAGAAAGTAACCTGAAGAGGAAACCTTAGTCTGGCCTCGCTGTTCATCCCCTTGCTCCTGGCAGCATGACATTGTTTGCCTCGGAATGGCGGGCAGACATTTGCTCTTGACCTTCTGGGCGTCAGTGCCACAGTCAGAAGGTAACTTTACTCTGCTGCCTTTGGGGGGTTGATTTCATTTCAAAAATGCCATGATTTTCAATACACAGGTTGGCTGTTCCAAATTGAAAATCTGAAATCTGAACTACTCTAAAATTAAAAACTTTAGAGGAAAAAACAAACAAGCAAACCATAAGGCCACAATTGTCAAATATACTCCCTGAACCTGCATACAATTAATAAAAGTACTGCATTAAGGTTGCTGTGAGGAAAAGGCATGTACGAAACATAACTGAGTTCATGTTTAGACCTGAATTTCATCCCTACGATCTATCAATATATCCATGTACACATTCTCAAAAAAAAAAAAAAAAAACGAAAAACTGTTGGTCCCACTCATTTCAGCTAAGGGTCACTCATTTTGAGTCAAGTCTTCTTGACTTCTCAAGGGAGCAGAATTCTTTCTGAAGCTCTAACCTGTTTAATTTTAAAAGACGACTTTCTTTTTTTTCATCTGGGAATTTTACAAACACATGCACTTTCGTGAGATTTCGTGACTACATCACATTTTAAACAGTGCTTGAGACATACATGAATGTTGTCAGATAAAAGTAGAGACTGCCTAGCAAAGCTGTAGATAAACTACAAATAATGTTTAGGTTAAGTCCTATGTCATATTTGGCTGCATACTTATACCAAATAATAATTTTCTGTCTGAAACATTTAACAACATGGTATATCTTTTTTTATTCCTAGTTCTAAGAAGGTATGTTTATATAGCCCTGCTCGCTTGTGATTTCTGAGACGTCTCAGGGAAAATGGAGTGTTGAGTGTATGAATGAGTCTTACACTCAGACAAACAGAAAGTAACCTGAAGAGGAAACCTTAGTCTGGCCTCGCTGTTCATTCCCTTGCTCCTGGCAGCATGACATTGTTTGCCTCGGAATGGCGGGCAGACATCTATGAAGAGTTAAGTATTCATAGGATGTAGCCAGATGCTATCAGGTAGGGCCATGTCCATTGTGAACGGATATATTTAATCAAAACTATACGAGATCTGGGACACGAGAACCCAGACCCTTCCACTCTTAGAAATGATAGGTTTGTATATCTTGATAAATGTTTCCTAGCATCCTTGTGAACTGCTTCCAGGCTAATGGTCCAATAGTGGTATTTCCATGAGTGATAGAAGCACTCATTCAAAGATATATTTCAGATGAGACATTTTAATATTTTAAACAAACTTTAAAAATTAAACTCATGTCATGGATATGTTTTAAGAAATGAATTCTTAGGCAATGTTATCACTGTATAAACATCTTAAAGTGTGGTTATACGAAGCTAACAGAGGTCCCTGCATACCTGGGTTGTATGGTATAGCTTCTAGCAGACATACAGTCTATACTGAATGAAGCTATGTGTTCTGTGACTTTTCTAAACCTGTATTAAGTCTTTCCTGGCTCAGAAGTTTGCTTGGAAGAAAATGACTAAGATGTTCATGTAAAAGAAGCGAGAAAGGAAATATTCTGCTGATGATAAAACCTGTTGGCAGGCTGTGCAAGTGGAAAATGCAGGGTGTCAGTCCAAGAGCAGACAGATGTGCGGAACTGATGAGTAGAGACTTAAAAGAAGGTGTATGTGTGCATGCATGCGTGCATTCATGTATGTGTGTGCACAGCAACGTAGAGCAGGCAAAACAAGAATTGGGTGACAAATAGTGCTGTCGTTTGCAAGTTATTTATTGACCTAAGGCTCACGTTAAGGTTTTACTTTCCAGGGTGGCACTGTTGGGAGGTAGTGGAACCTTTGAGGGGTCAGGCCTAGGGAGGGATGGTTAAGTCTCTAGGGGCCTGCCCTCAAGAAGAGGGCTTCTATGTCTCTGGCTCTCTTTTTCCATTTTCTCAAAAACCTTGACCATGAGGTAAGCAGATCACCATGGACTCCCTGCTATTGCCACCAGGTACCCAGATACATTGAGGCCAACCAGTTGTAGACTGAAGCTTGACAACTGAGTCAGATTAAAACCTTTTCTCATAGTAAGTTGATTGTTATCTCAGGTGTTTGCTATAGTAACAGAAAACTGGCTGATACCATTTGGTCAGATGACATCTGTAAAATCTCTCCCTTTCTCCTGGTCACCATGTTCCTCCCTTTCAACAGATGGGCCTTAGTGGGACATCTTAGATACAAGTTGGATTTAAGTATTCATAGAAGTCTATATAGTCATCAGCAGAACACTGGCCAAATAAATTAATATCTATGCAGCGAGGAATGCTGGATCTCTGAAGAGATTCAGCCAATGGTAGTTACATATGTTGACCAAAATATGTCAGAGATTACTTAAATATGATTGTACATCCCTTCTTTAACAACTAGGATCATATTGTCCATGTGATTCCAAAAATATACATTCTATGCAAATAATGCAGACATTTTATCTATATACATATAATCAGTTATGTTTCTTTTTTAAAAAAATAATGTTTGTGATACAGATAGGCTAAATACTTTGGTATGTGATTAGAATGGGTTTTATTTTATCTTTTTTCATATTTTAACAAATTCTAAAATAATTTCTTTTGAGGGGAAGGAGGTAGGCTTCAGTCTTTGAGATTTTGTTTTGATTTCTGTGGGTTTTCCTTGAAGAAAGTATGGAGGCAACTTTCCTTCCTTTGAAGTATGTTTGTGAGTGCTTTGTGTGAGCTGGCCTTTGTGCTATCTCTTCCTCAGGGCGCTCTCTCTCTCTCTCTCTCTCTCTCTCTCTCTCTCT